>JMFS01048030.1:0-15887 GCA_000699545.1 Podiceps cristatus
AACAGCAAGTTCCAGAGAGAGCGTGAGGGAGGGAACAAACAAATGAAAAATCTTGAACAAACACAAAAAGGGAAAATAAAGGAACAAGAAGGGAAAAAAGAACAAGGGACGTGGCCCACCGGCCAGCCCTCACTTATACCGGGCATGACATCCATGGTATGGAACACTCTCTTTGGCCAGTTTAGATCAACTATTCTGGCTGTGACCCCTCCCAGGTTTCTGCACCTGCACATCAGCAAAAAACATGAAACTGCAAAATGTCCTTGATTGTTCAGCAGCAACCAGCAACATCAGCATACTATCACCATTCTTCACATACTAAATCCAAAACACAGTAGCTTCTGAAAACAAAACTAGCTCCATCCCAGCGTAAACAAGGACACACCATAAGCATGTGGTCTTAATGGCTCTTAACATTTTCCAGACTCTTGAGGAGCATCCTTTAGTTCACTGGCTTCATTTTGGGCTTGCTGCTGACTGAATTCCTGACTCCCTGTATATATAAATATATATATACTTATAGCACTAACACAGTAGCCTCTTGCTATTCTATGATCCTATAGCATCTGTCACATTGGGTATTGATCACTCAAATCCAGGAATATTAAAACCCAAGAATTTATGTAGGTTTCCTGTACGCTGTTCCAATTCAATTATTCTGCATTTAAATAATTCATAAGTAAACAGAGCCGCTATATTACAGTATGCCATCCATCCCCTTACAACTTTCATTTTCCTAGCTTTTGTTAATGTTAACTTTCTGAATGACTCTCTTTATAAGTGAAATCATCCCTTGCAATTTAACAGAAAAACAGCATTTCTTGTGACATTTCAAGTAGCAGTTGGTTTCTGTTCTGTATATGGGGATTGAAGTTTTATTTAGACAATGAATGCAAACCTCAGCTAAAACTGGAAAATGTTGCTGTCAAATGCTTATTCAATACTATTTCAGTACTGTGATAATAAATTAAAATCGATAATAGCACATATTGCATCCTACTGAGGATACCTAAGAGATCTAAAAATGACTGTGAATTCAGCAGCAAGAATCCTGTAAAGTATTACACACTTTAAGAGGAGACAAATCCACCATGTCATATGGCAAACTGGAACTAGATCCAAATAGAATCATTATTATTTTGTGGCTAAGGAATACTCTTTCTTTCACTGTATGAAGTAGAAACTATAGCTAATTTTCACTTAAATTGTTTGGGTTTTTTGTTTTTTGGTTGTTGGTTTTGGTTTTTTTCTGGTACTACTGCCGTGAATAATGATACAAACAAGATCACAGACTTATTTGGACCTTAGTAGTTGATCAGACTATTAATTTCTTCTATCAATCAAACCATAGGACTCGATTCGATCTCCATTTAACTAGGTAATGTCCATTGTTTTTCAGGCCATTGTCTATGAAGGAATAATGGAATGGTTTGCAGACAGTGAGGTAGCAAAAGCTCGTCAAGTCTCCAGACTTTATTGTCTCAGTTTACAGAAACGTGATGTGTTGAGGAAGTTGAAGGAGGTATGCTAAAAAGCTATGCTTCTCAAGCTGTTTACTTCGGTCTAGGAAATATTGGATCTGATTTAATTTGGGGAATTATACTTATTGAAAGATGGACATAAATGATGATTAACTTTATTTTGGTTTGTTTTGTGGGTTTATTTTTGTCTGGATTAAGGAGCAAGATGCCACAACTTACTGAAGTTTTGACTAGGCCATGTGAGACTTGAATATCAGCAGTAGTAGCTGGTATGGTAATGACTTTTCCTTTTGAGTTTATTGCAAAAAAATGTCTACTTCTTATCTTTAAGCAGCATTTTATTATCACAGCATCTGAAATTTGACTTCATGACTACTTTTTAGCAGTCTGTTTCTGTCCAGTGATTACTCCCAAACATGAGGAATATGTTATAACTTTCTTTAAAAATGAGAGAGAAGATCTAACGTTCTTTATCAAGTATTTCTTTTTTTTCCATTCAAGGAAAAAGAACATGAAGAATATCATCTACTTTATTTGAAGAAGATAAGCAACTGATAGAAGTTTCTGACTGTACTGTAACTATGCAAAATGTGGTAAACATGGTGAGCCATTTCTTTCAGAAAGGATACCTACAACTGCTAAGCAAATACCCATGGAAGACTTAAGTCTCGGTAGTCCCTACAGAAAATATCACATAGAAGATTTTTTAATATTTTTTATCAGAAAAAAAAAGTTTGTCCTATATTTACAAAACTCAAAGCAGATCAAAAGACTGAATGACTTGTTCAGCCCTTTTGTCCTAAGAAGTGAGTCTTTTTAAATATATATATATTTTTTTTAAGTGAAAGTAAAGAAGTTTAAATAACACCTTGTCACCAATGCTAGTTAGAAAGGCATAGAGCACATTCTCATCGCAGCTGGGGTTGCAGAAAAATTTAGCTGATAAACACTTAAGAGGCTCTTCTAGGTGTGAGGAAACTAAGTCTTGCAAGAGTCCTACAACTTGATAACATTTCATGGAGCACCATGAGACCTGAGACCAAGGTCTAGCTTGTTAACAGAAGAGCTGAGGACAGCATATTTTCCTTCTCAGAAATGACTGCTATAGAATGGCATATTTCTTTGCTTTTCTTAGCTGCAGAAATTTCAGCAATTTAATGAAAGCAAATATGTAAAAATAAAAGGCAGACTAGAACACATAAAATAAAAATGTTAACCCAAAAATCTTGAGTTCAGTCATGTTATAAGCCACTGTAAACCATTTCTTATCAGGAAAAGGATTATGTTATCCACTCTGCAGGTGGTGTTATCACCTATACTTATGTTAGCATCCTCAGATATCAGACATTCATAGAGATCTAGATGAAAAAATCCTAGCAGATACCCTTGTGAATGCATTTTTCTGTTTGACAGCTAATGACCTGCTGTCCAATTTTTTTTTTTTTTTAATAATGTGGTAGGACTGATCTCATGTACTATTTCTGGTTTTCCCTTTACACCCAGAATCTCGAAGGACAGTTCCCACAGCTAGTCTTACTAAGCCTGCAGTGATTTGTTAGCTTTTCACAGATATGAGTTTCAGGACAAAGAGTGTGAGCTGGTTACATCCATACCGCTTGTAAGGTTCAAGTTTTGAGTTCAGATCAGTTCTCAACCTGTGCCAAATTTTTCCTTGCTTGGAGACTGACACTTCTCAAGCTGGTGAAAAATCCAAGAAGAAAGAACAGATAGAATCTATTCAAAGTAAATTCAAGCTCAGCCCTAAGGCCACATAATGCCATACTGAACTAATTAAAGTATTAAATAACAGACTGGAAAGAGTCTATTGAAGTATCACTGAAATGGCTAGCATCAGATATACATAAAGAGACTGAGGGAATAGGGTTTATTGAACATGAGTGAGAGAAAACTTGGAGGGATCTAACTGCAGACATCCATTGCATTAAGGAGGAGCTATGCAAAAGAGGGACCCAAAATAATGTCAGAGCTGCACAATGAAAGGATGAGAGTCATTATTCATAGACTGCAACAAAGGCATTCCAGCTGGACACAAGGGAAAATTTCTTAACAACCAAATGTAGTGGCCAAGCACTGGAACAGGTGGGCTGCAGAGACTGTAAAATCTCCATCCTTAGAGATTTTTCAAAACTAGATCAGACAAGGTCCTGAACAAACTAATGTAAATTGGAAGATAGTCCTGCATTATAAACTTGAGTGATCCCTTCCAAATTAAGTTTTTTCTATGATTTCTATGAAATATGCCCTGAACAACAATGGGCCAGTTCTGGGTTCCCCAGTACAAAAGCTACTGGAACTACTGGATAGAGATCAGTGAAGGGTCACAAAGATGATGAAGGGACTGGAGCACCTCTCCTACGACAAAAAGCTGAGAGCGGGGGTTGTTCAGCCTGGAGAAGAAAACTCTCAGGGGGAATCTCATCAATGTATATAAATACCTAAAGGGAACATGCAAAGAAGATGGAGCCAGGCTCTGCCATGGCACCCAGTGACAGGACCAGAGGCAATGGGCACGAACTGAAACACAGGAAGCTGCCTCTCAGCATCAGGAAACACGTCTTCCCTGTGAGGGTGACCAAGCCCTGGCACAGGTTGCCCATAGAGGTTGTGGCATCTCCATCCTTGGAGATACTCAAAAGCTGCCTGGACATGGTCCTGGGCAACCAGCTCTATGTGGCCCTGCTTGAGCAAGGACATGGGACCAGATGACCTCCAGAGGTCCCTTCCAACCTCAATCCTTCCATGATTCTGCAACATATGCTACATTAAATAATCGTCCTGGTACTGTGCTGACAATACAGATTAATCCTATGAGTTTCTCCTTTTTTTTCATAGTTACAGCTATAAATGAGCAGAATGTCAATGGTATCCAACATGCAGTGAGTGGTTTTGTCCAATTTATAAAATACGAAAGTTTTATTACATAGTTATTGTTAATTAATTGACAACTAATTACATACATTTCAGTGAAAATGGGTTACTGAGGATTCATGAGTTTCATAGGCTTTAATAGAATTACTTTTTAAAAGCAACATTTGTTTTAGTCATAGTAAGGCATTATTCAAGATAATTGTAGAAATGTCTTGCTAGGTCCCTGAAAATATTGTATAACCAAACTTTAAAAATAAATTGAAAGGGGCCTCCTTCCCTTTCTCCATCACAGCAACCTTTTTTTCCTGTACTCACTGAAAATCAAAAAAAGCCCAAAACAAAACAAAAAAACAAACCCAGAGCTTCACACTGAGATTCAAATTAAATGCACTTGGCAATCAAAATTTATTCCCAGTTTGAACTCTTAAGCACAGAGTTCTATCAAGAGTAGATAATAATTTAAAGAAATAAAGCCCAATAATATCTCCTGGTCCCTGTGTCAGTATTAGCAATGCAATTAAATAATTGAACTGTTCTACCTTATGCTGGAAGCAGCGTTTTCCCTGGAGTAATTAATGTTCAAATGGAAGTAAAAACAAATGCAAACCAAGCAACTGTATGTGACGTGATTAAGATAGTCTTAGGTTTTATTTTTTCTAATAGTGTTGGCTATATAAAGCAAAAGCTCGAGTGAATATCTAGGTCTGCTAGTTAACAAGACTCTCTACTTGAGACGCTGTCTAGCATCTTTGCTGTCTGAAGAACTCTAAACTTCTCCTAAGTTCTCTCTTTGTTTGTTGGGTGGCTTTTTCCTTCTTTTAATAGTCCTGGATGAGATAAACCAGAACAATAAACAGATTTTCTGAGGAATCAATAGGTAATTCACCAACGTATACAACCTAAGAAATGAATTTAACAAACAGGTTGGCTGATAAGGATTTTTTTTAAGCTGATTAGAATTTTTTAAATAGGCTTAATTCAGAATCATGTTCATTTATGTCTCCCTTAATTATTTCTATCTTTTTTTTTACAACACATGAAATTGAAGGATAAAGTGCTCTCACATGCA
This sequence comes from Podiceps cristatus, assembly GCA_000699545.1. NCBI lineage: Eukaryota > Metazoa > Chordata > Aves > Podicipediformes > Podicipedidae > Podiceps > Podiceps cristatus. The sequence continues at coordinate 5,440 of JMFS01048030.1, forward strand.
CCACATTTTTTATTATAATGGCATTCTATATCCCAGTTCAGCGTACAGAGTTCTGCTTTGTCCACAACATTACCAGCAGCAGTAGGAACACAGATTAATCTGTTTCGGGGTTTTTTGTGACAAATAGATCCATTCCCTGTTTGGGGTTTGGTTTCTTTAAGAAATATCAGGAATTAGACAACAGTAGTCCAACAGAGCTGTGGTAGGTACATGAGGAACATCATTAGCTGAGAACATTAGCACAGAATAAGATTCTCTGTGGTTATTGAGATCAGAAAAGAATTTAAGTATCCTAAGTTGTTAGTATGCAAGTCCAAAATTTAGATTTTTGTCCAGCCCCTGTTAAATTGTCACAAATCATGAGAATAAGAAAGTTCTTCCTGGATGTCTGCCTGAATTCATAATTCCCAGGTTTGTTTGCCAGCTCTGAAACCTTTTCTCACAGTATGTTCCACAGTTTATGAACTTCACTGTATGTGTAGTGAAACGCCTCAGGAGAACATGGCTGAACAACTCAGGATCAATATTACATTCAAGTATGAATGAGTGATTAGGTGCAAAAGGGTAAATATTTAAATAATATGTAGTTTCTGAAGCAGAAAACAAGAGCAAATTGTTCCCTTTTTTAAGTAAGAGCATAACACTGGGGTTAACAATTCATTTGTGATTGGTCTCTGACCAAATAAACCTTGGATTATCTACACAGTGGTACACCTCCCATGAGATTGCTGGAAAATACCTCCAGAACCAGATGACTCAAATAGGATATACAGCATTTTTGTAGGAAATACAGCACTTTTGTAGGAAATAGGACATGTAGGCTTATATTCTCTGAGCTAAGGGAAAGAACTAACTCATCTGCAGCCACATGAGCAACGTTAGTAATATTAGTCAGCATTAGCAACCAGTAGTGTAAAATAGGAGACCTGCTTTGTTCTTTGAAAGAATGGACATGTGTGGGGGCCTACCCTGTTAAGAAGTTCTTGTCTCTGGCTTTTTAAGCTGTGACACTTCTAGATCCTGCAGAATCCCACCTCTAGTCCCCCATCTATATTTATACCAGTGACATCCAGAGGGTCAGGGCAAAAGTGAAAGAATGGCATGAAATAACCTTTACCATTTAATTCCTAGCGCAATCCTTGGCACAATTTTGGCCTGTGCCAGTTAGTATTGTCTACACCAATGCATAGTCCAAGGAATGGTTGGGCCCAAGAACCCTTCCCAGTTGGCATTTTGCATATGGCTTCCCAGAGCATTGTGGACCCGTCTCTTGACTCCAGAGCCATAGAACTGACCCTGGCCTATTTTGAGTCTTTTGCGTTGGTTCTAAACATTAAAGTTTGTAGCTGTCTGTGTTTCTTCCACTCATGAATTTCATAACTAAATTTGTGGTGTTGGATATACCTAGAGTTGCCTGTGTTACCGACACTTTATTTTCCAGCACAAATCCAAAACAGAGCCCTGTACTAGTGAAGAAAATAAACTCCAATCCAGCCAAAACCAGCACAAAACTTACACTTAGACAGTCAGTCTGCTTCATGTCTTGCTGCCAGCTCAGCAGTAAGAATGGAATCAAATTAAATCTTTCCACTCATTTGGTTTCTGTTGTTTAACACTTGCCAAGTATTGCCAACCACAATTCCTTGGCTAATACCAGGACTTCCTAACTTCTGGTATAAGATATACAGTATAGCTTAGAGTGTGAGTGTCATTCTTGTTTATCTATGTATTTCAATTTTTTAGGAAATTTTTTGCCTTCCTGAGAAAACAAGTTGAATTTAGTGTTCTGCTCTCTAGTTATTTCTATTTCTCTTTTATTAATTTGTGACTGGGGCATTAAAGCACTGAATGGATTCTTCATTTTATTTTTATAGGAGAATATAAATAAACACTACAATTGGGTCTCATGGATTCACAGTTCAATGAAACACTGAAGTGATATATTTTTTATGTGACATTTAATTTTGTAAGCTAAGCAGTAGTGTAAAGTGGTCTGAAGGGCTGCTTGATTTGAAAGATAATTGCAAATACTCCTGAGACTTTTAAGAACTGTAATTTATTACTGGACAGTTTCTATTTGAATGGATTAGTTATATTCTGAAACAATGCAAATCCTTGCCTGTGACAGAAGGATTCATAAAGACAGTGTTAGAGTTTTGTGACATGATGAAATGACAGCTTTCACTTCATTGTATGTGGATTGCTATAAATACAGTGTGACACCTTTGCTTTGCTGTCAAAGGTTTTTGCATCTGAAAATACGTCCAGTTCTCCCCTGCTGCTCAGTAAGACAAGCAGAATATTTTGGTTTCTGAGGAAAAAAATAGGGAACTACCATCTCAGTTTGCTGCTTTAAACACCTTTCTTTTGCTCCACTGACACTAGTATATATGAAAAACAAGCCAACAATCAAAGTGAATAATAAAAAATACAAAAGTATTTATAGAAGGTATCCAGAGTCATGAACATAAAAATGGTAAAACTGTTCTAGCAATGAGCAGGGTGGAAGCTAATTTAGGAATGGGTTGAAATTAATGAGATACAACACGACTAAGCAGATAAAGGGCCTAACTGAGCTGAAAATGGCTGGGGAAATGTAGGCTCCATATGGTTCCCAGTGCAGTTTCCCTTTCCTCATACCAATATTCAGAAAGAGGCTGTTAAAAAGAGTGTGGGAGAAACCGAATGGCTCAGGAACACCATGGCCTCATTCCAAGTTTCAGGGAAGACTTCAGTGTTTTGTCTCTGGTTGTGTTAAGTCTCTCTCCAGGTCTCACTCGGGATCTCTCTCTCGGTTCCTCTAGCATGGTTCTGATCAATCATCCCAGGAAAGTACAACAGTATCTGCAAGTGAATCTTTTTTGCAAAGGTCTGAATTTCATCTCTACAGAGATATTAAGCAGTTTATTCATTTTGGGCAAGGTAACGTCTGACAGTCTAATGAGGGTATACATTTACTTGAGGGAAGCATGTTTCTAATGATTGGTACAAAAGATGGAAATTCCTTCGCACACACCTGTGGTTGGTATTAAGGCATAACTTTTGTTTACTTTTAGGTCTCCTTTTTAAATTATGCAGTAGTTTTACCCAAGTAAAGGCCATGAAATGATGCTACACCAGAATGGGAACACGTCAGAGACTCCCTGCCACAGTGTTGCATGGGCCATGGGCTACCCAGACAGGGGCACGGTCAGGGCCCGTCCCACCACCCCAACCAGGGAGCAGGGCAGGCTGGTGGAGGGCACCACCAGCAGCTCCGGCCCCACGGATTGAGCACCTCCATGGGGAAAGGTCAAGAGCACGGGGTTAGAAACACTCTCCCCGAGGAGATGAGTGGGAAAGGGGCAGCCCTCGGCCACGTTGCCTCTGAGCTGGCCCTGAGCTCCAGCAGCCAAACCAGCAGGAGGCAGGATAAGCCCAGGGACCTGACACTTACCACAGTGCTACACATTGTGGAAAAGGCAATGGGACCAGGGGCCAGTTCCTCACTTTATCAAAATAATGTCAGCAGATGCCTCCTGCTGCTGCTGGTGCTGCCACTCTCCTTAAGAAAATGTGAAGGATTCCAATCTGCTTTCTCTTTCTAGCAAATTAACTATTTTCTACTTATTGTTCACCCATTTTAATTTCAAAATTTGCTTTTACAAGTGCTTATTTAAGTACTCTTCATTTGCTACTGTTTACAATGATCTTTTGAACTTGTATCTATAAATTGTATAGGTTAATGAACGTCTTTCATTTCCTTGGAATGTTTTCAAATATTATTTTCTGTAATCCTTAATTCTGAGCTTACTTCTGCTGCAATAATATTTGCCAGGCTGAAAATAAAAAAATGTTTAGAACGGTTGATATAATATTTTTACAAACTCTAGAATCTTTAAATCCTGATTGTGTGTAAAAGAATAATATTGACAAGTGGAAGGTGGAGAAAGAGGGCTAGATTTCCAATTGTATTGTAGAAAACATCTTTTATCTGTCAGAGGTATTCTTTCCCATAACAGACTGGATTTTCAATGTATTATCTTTTCCCTTAGCAAAGTGCGTATCTGTCCTCTGTCAATGCAGATACAGTCATTGGAATACAAGAAATTAGGCTCTCCCACTTCAACATTAATATTACTGGATGAAATGAAACAGTTATAACAATTATGAAGTTCAGTAACAAGTATATGGATGTAGAGCCTTAAAATAAACTACGAGTTGTGATAGTAACAAGGATTTCATTATAAAATTGAGCAGGACTTTGGAGGATCTGGGGGACAGAGATTGTTTCTTCCTTAGGTTGGGATGTTTTTGGCCCAAGCCATGAAGTATTGTAAATAGGATATTTCACTGGATTCAAATGCATTTAGCTTTACAGCATTCAATTAGGGCTTCATTTCTAAATGCAATGGCACCCAAAAGATATGTTAAACTGTTACTATAAAGTTTCGGGGACAATGGTAATGGTGTCATCTTTGTTCAGGTCAGAATTGGACTTTTATATTTTTCTAGTTGGAAATGTGTTAACCAAGACTAAAAAAATGAGATGCAAGAGTTGTGCTATAGGAAATCCATCATTTCTTGTATTTAGTCTGGATTTATGATTATACTGTAATAAAAAAATGTCCCTTATCTATAACCAAAATGTTAAGGTAACCATCAGTGGACAATAGTCTGTGATATATAAGTAATGAACTATTGAAAAATTAATATGTATTTGTACATGATTTCTCCATATATATATATATATATTTAACTTTTTTTGGCTCTGTCAGGAAACTTAGACTATGAAATTATCTCCCGTCTGTTTTCTGTAAAAAGAAACAAAGTGTTCTTTTCTTTGAACTCTTTACTCTTCTTTTAGCCTGAAACACTTTCCTTGTGGTCAATACAGGCTTTTTTTACTGAAATTCCAGGCAAGCTTCTTAACTTAGCTCTTGGCTTCTATTTTAGCTGTTTCTTCTATCATTCAAAAACATTTAAATGGATTAAATCTTATGATAGTAACTCTAGGATTTCATTTCCTATTTACTTTTTTTTGGACATGGCTTTGCCAACCTCTTTGCAGAGAAGCTGGCTTACTGCTAAAGCTTCACTCCATCCCTACTTATAGATTGCAAAGAGACAGACTTACTCACAAAGAACACCCCCATTACAAGTGTCTTTGAAGATGGCTTAGCAAGAAGAGGAAGAGAAGGTGTGAGAGAGGATATAAATGTGAAGCTGTATAATTAGGAAGCCACATAGGAGATTAGAAACTGATTAGGAAAGGCAAAGGAGAATACAGAGCAGTACAATTTGGGTAAAACATATTGTCTAGCTATTCCTGTCCTTATTTGTATTCAACGTATGAAGACCAGGAGAAAATACTATCTCCCTGATGAGCTGTTAACACTAGCCAGTATTACCAATGAATAGATAATAGCTTGCCTCTAACGCTGGGGAAGAATTAAGTTGCACTATGTGAGAGGATGTATATGCATGTATGAGTATATATATATTCATCCAGATGCATATATAAGTATGTACATTAATAAAGTATAATATAAACTATACTATTAGTATAGTAAATGTGTCAGTATGTGTATATATACACACATACATCCACACATTCAAAACCCTTTACCAACATAAATATATAATATTATGTATGTACTTGTAGCAGGTGTTTGCATATATGTAAATAAATACACCCATTTTTGCCTTTGCAACTATAGCAACAGAGTTACTTTGAATTGCCAGCTGCCAGAATGGTTGACGACATCACCTGTCCGAAACCCTGTTCTGCTTGAAACTCTGTGCATGATCTGCCTCTGGTATGCCAGCAGCTTGTTGCTGAAAGACTAAATCTAAATGTAGAAGGGAGGAGAGAAGGGAACAACCTTCAACTGTTCCTTTTCCCCAAGTGCCAGACAGTCCTTGCAGTAGCAGTTTACTCCATTTGCTTTAACTGATTTCTGAGTCTGAAAATTAAGGTTTCTACTCCTCGTTATTCAAAATTTAGGCATTATGGAGATACCCAGGAGACTTCATAGCCAAAGCTACCTGTTAGTTAAAGCAGGAGTGAAATAATTCTTTTGTTTACTTCATGTTCAAGATTGGTATTTAGACCTACTTATGCTTCTGTAGCCAGCTGAAGTTTCTAGAACAGTTTTTAGTCAACTGATTATAATCAAACATTTAAAAATTAATTTGCCTTGAATAGGCAGGGGACTTCAGATTATGGAGGTTCTTCAAATGAAGGTACTCTACAAGATTCCTTACCATACCTCCTACATATAATTCACATATAAGCACAAATACAGTTATTTCTGAGCTGAAAATTACTACTCCCCCAAAAAAAATTTAAAAACAGGAATTATAACTTTCTTGTAGCTCTCATTTCTGCCAGGGGAGTCCTTAACCCACTAAGTTCTTTTTTCCAAGACTGCTAGCCTCCTTGAGCTCCTTGCATTCTTCTCATAGAGTCTCGGAAATCAGGGAGGCAATAAACCCCTGCGGAGACATACTTAGGGACCTGCGTAGGGAGAGTTATAGGAGTATGTGTCCTTGCAAGAAGGAAAAGTGGAATTCCACCCTGCTCCCTGCAGTCAGGCAGTCGTACCACAGGGAGCTGGTTACAAAAAGTGAAAGTGAGACTTGGATATGGGATGAGCAGGGTTTTGGTTGGATTTTGAGGGGAGTAAGGGCTGAATGAAACTCTTAAAATGCTTAATAATGCTATGCAATCGTAGAGGAAAAGGTAACGGACAACCCTTCTTCTTGGGAGAAGGTGTTTAATGACCACATTTCTTATATTTGCTTGAGGGAGGATTTCACAGAACTATTAAAATATTGACTGTTCTGCACTCCCTGCATGACAAGCTGAAAGACTTAAACACAACTTTGACCTCAAAAATGTTGACAAAATAACCAGGGGGTCTTTGCCATTTAATACATATTTAAAAAACAGGCAGGATTTTCAAATAAAGTAGTTTGTTCCATTCAGTTTGGAGCTGTTGCATACTGGGGGATTGTATAAGTGCACAGGCAATGTTATACAAGTGTGTGGACCTGAAGAGCCTATGAAAGTAATTTGGATAATATCTTTGAGGCTTTCAGAGGCATGAACTAAGACTGTCTTCCCCGTTTCTCAGCTACTCTGTAACTTACAGTAGAAGTAAGACACTCTTGCTTTTGAGCTTATAAATGAAGTGAGTTTTAACTGTCTCTAAAGCCAGAATTGCTGGCACAAAAGCTGTTAAGTTTTTGAGGAATAACACTCTGGAGAGCCATTAAAAAGAATTCTGGAATGTCATAGAATAATCAAACATCATGATGGAGCATGTTGCAGTTGCTGTTTTTCAGAAGAAAATGCTTTCAACTGAATTTCCAGCACCCCTTCCTGACACATCCTACATGCTCTCTTGGGTCTTTGGTTCCATCCATTTTCTCCAGTACAGTTCAGGCTGGGAGGGCTTCAAGCTGGTGTGATTGCAGTGATGTGGTTAAGTCAATTGAAGCATATGAAAGTTTATAGAATTTCTGTCTTGTTTAAATAAAGCTTAATTTCATGAAAGAAGGAGATGATCAGGATTTACAGGCAAAGTTGAGAAGGCAGAGAAAGATGGGGAATAAGACTGGATATAGATTTAATTGCAACTGTCAAGCTTTGAAGACCTCACAAATCACCTACTTGTTCTGTACTTCAAGTGCAAAGAAAGGATTTACAAATCTACTCATTTTAATTTAGGATTTATTGGGATAATTTGTAAATTAATCATAGGAATTACATATAGAAGGTAGGATTTATAAGCCTAGGGGAGGATTATAAAGTATGATGTAGGATTAGTAAATCTATTGTATATATATAAATATATTTCCAGACTTCTAAAGCTATTACATATGTAAGCTAAATCATATGTTTAAATCAATGATGTCTAAATCAAAACTGAGTAAAATATTTTTTTTTTTTTTTAACCTAGTGGCAACATAAGACAATTTGGTACAAAGTCTAAAAAAGGAACATTAATGCATAGAATTTATAGAATGAAGTCAATTTGGAGTACATTTTACCAGTATTAACATATGGGAGGAAGAAGAAGAGGTAATACTGAAATAGAGACTTCCCAGAACTGGTTTCAACTTTTAAGAACCTGTCCAGCTGGAACGATGCAGCAGTCTATAACGTTGTATACTGTGGTCGCACACACGATACTGAGGGGAAGCTGGGAGAGGGGAACTGAATAAAGCCAAGGAAGTGTGCATACATTGTCTTCACCAAGCTGATTAGAATAGACAATTCTGGTGACAGTGCAGTGATTAGAAATAACAGAGAATTTACACTAATAGCCTGATAATGAATTTGCCACCCACTGTAACTTTGAGATCTCTCCTCATTTTTTCCTTCCCCCAAAATCCTAGGGCAAGGGAAGAGTGGCTTGGTGAGCAACTGGCACTGAGTCACTTAGGCCTAAAGAACTGATTTAATCTTCCAGATGGGCAAAAAAACCTGTAATGATATCATGAGCAATTTAAGATTTTTAGTAGCACAGCTTTCTAGAACAAAACCCTTGGAGAAAGACAAAAATGAGAGCCTTTTAGTAACCTGCAAAGTAACAGCTACACTCAGACTTAAAATGCAAAATAAAAACAACTGGCAGTGTTATCAGAACAATCTGAGCAATTTGAATCACACCATGCAAGTGTTTGAAATCTTCCTTGGCTGGTACTCAGATTGCATTTGCCAACTTGTAGCAAGTTGCTCAGATTTTCTCTGTGTTTGTAAACATCCTACAGACTTTATTTTTATTCTGTTACAAAATTTATTTTTATTCTATTTCTAAATAAGCACAATATATGAGAAGAAAAGTCAAACTGAGACAGAAAGACTTTTAAAGGAAGAAAGCAAATCAGAAAGAAGCTTTCATTATGTAGAAAGATTAGTGGTAGAAAAATTACAATTCTCTGTAATTAAATGAAAGGGATTGTCTATTTAGGCTTCTACATGCAACTAAGTTTGACCAAAGTTTTAGCATAGAACAAATTAGTCAGGTGTTCAGCTTCATCCATATTTCATTAATAATTCAATAAATACATCTCAGGAAGAAGTGAAAGTTTCATTTTTTTTAATGATGACTTTTGCACCAGTTGTAATTTTTCTTAATTACAGTGTAGTTGTCTGCCTGACTAAACAGACTGTGATGTAAAGGATCACTGCACCAGGTCTCTCTAAGTCCTGTGACCAAAGCAAGATAGGTTTTTAATATTCTTTATTCCTTGCTAAAGCTTACCTATTAAAGTGCTGGCTTTGGCTCAGGAAGTCCCTGACTCGCAGAGTCTTCAGCAATTTCTGCTCTGAGGGGAAGTTGCTTATCATCTTGTGTGCTTATCATCTTGGCTTTCGGGGGTGGAGGGGTGAGGGGGGTCATCTGGTTTTGATGCCTGGTGGAGACAGACTATTTGGATAGATAGATGCAGGGTCTGAATTGGGATGGCTAGTCTTACTTATTTTTTAAGATTCTCACTGTTGGCTGTCTGTTTGCACTAGCCTTGACCAGTGCTTTTCACCACTGTGTCACAATGTGAAAAATTACATGTGAAATGAATGGCTAGCCAGACTGACAGATTTACCTCCATGCACCTGTCCACTGACTCTTCTTAGCCCTTGAGGCTGAGAGGTTGTGAGAGGAACTCAGCTCCTTCTTTGTGCTAAGGGAATGTCTTTGTAAATTCCAGTAATGGACTCAACCACTTAATCTGCAAATGCATTCAAGGGTCATAGAGTAAATCGGGAAATAGCTTCTCCTTTAAATCACTAACAAGGTTTAAGAATCAGTGCAAGTTAGGACTTGATTTTGAGGTTCCAGAATGAATTTGCAGAGCAGAAGTTAAGGAAAAATGTTGTTCCTTACTAAAAAAGTTCTGACTCCAGATAATTGGAACTAAAGACTTAGGACAAGCATCTAGTTTTGTAATTGAATTTTATATTTATTCCTTCTTTAAAATACAATGGCATGAGAAAAATACAAGCAAAGTGAAAACAATGAAGCAAGAAAAATTGCCTGAAACTGAAAGCCAAATTAAGATGGCATTTAAGCATAAACAAGGATGAAAATTTAGAATTGTGAGACCTGACAGCTCTTTACCTTCCCTCATTTTCCCACAGAGCTCTTTCTGCAATTCAGTCATATTTAAGAAGTAGCATGTTACTACCTCATAGTCATCTGGAATGTTAAATCCTGCTTTATATTGCTATTTTGCAAGAAACTAGCCTGCAGCTTAAATATTTCCCTGTAGCTCCAAGGACCTTAAATTTTTTCCATCGCATGCATGTATTATAACTGCAAAGTACAGGAAGACCATCAGTTAACTCCCGCCTGCTACTAACCTTACTGCCTCTTTCACTTATGCTGTCCCATTCTTTTCTCTTTGTGCTTTTCTTGTATGCCACTTCCTCCCTGTCCTGGTTTCAGCCAGGATGGAGC
>KL266728.1:0-25854 GCA_000699545.1 Podiceps cristatus
GAACCGGTGAGTGGGCGCTGGGGGGTGCCGGGAGCCGTTATCCGTGCAGCTCGGGGAAGCTGAGGGGGGGAATTTCCGTCCGAATCCCGCGGGGCTTGAGGGGGAGCAGCAGGCGGGCTGGCTGAGGGTCGCCTCAGGTTTCCTGCAAAAAACCCGCTTTTAAAGTTTGCTGGTTCCTGCCCTGCTTGGAGGATAAACGGTGCATCCCCGCTTGCGGGAGGCTGGTTGGGGTTCGCCTCAGGGCAGCGAGGGAGACCCCAGCTCTCAGCTCTCAGTGGGGCTCAAAGCTTTAAAACCAAACCCAAACAAACCAACCCCCAAAACTGGCCCTGAAGTATTTGTAAGCTCAAAGGCTGCCCCTGCTAAATTGCTGCTGAACGTATTGATGTATTTGGGTCAGCTTCTATATAAAACCCCACTGACTGTAGGGCAGGGTTAAACCAAGCATGTGCCGTTCTCTGGGTCACTTGGCTTAACTCCTCCAAGTAGTCCACAATCGGCTTGCAGACGGGGAGCGGGGGGTGTATCGGGCTAGTGAGCTTGCCTCTGCAGCGCACCTGCGCTGAAAGAAAACAGGACCGCGAACTTCACAGCTGAAACGGTTTTGTGCTGCTGCTTTGTTGCACTGTCAAGGGACCTGGTGACTGGACCTACTCTTATTTTACGTGTTAAGCTAAAGCACGTCTCCTTTCTTAACTTGAACTTGACCCTTGAGCTATTGGCTGTAGTGTGGCTGGATAAAATGGCATTGCATGGCTTCCGATGGAGTAGCAAGGTGAAGAACAAGGGGCTTTCCTTCAAGAAAGTTTACCTACTGCTGCAGGTTGGCAAATACCGGGGATTTAGTATGTGGCTCTGTGTAAAAGGTCAGTAGGTGGTCTTTGGTGAGAAGATTGACCTATAAGTATGAGATGAAGGTGTAGAAGTGTTAGGCATGCAGCTTATTTTGATAAATACCTGGAGGAAACTGCTAGCTTTACGAGGCTTTGAGACCAGATTGCTGTTCCTTTTTCTTCTTCCCCCCTCAGCCAAAGAGACTCTTCCTTATTGTGTTGTAAAGAATGCGTGGATGTTGTTGTTTGAATGTTTGTGTTGCTTGTCCTTTGATTATAATCTGCACCAGGACACCAGGCACCTCTGGAAGGTGTGTGGGGTGGTGGCCGGGCTCCACAGCAGTGTGCTGGCTTGTAGCCCACCAAAGGTGTTTCTCAGGGGTGAAATGGAGCAGGAAGATGAAGTCCTGCCTGGGAAGATGTCTGCTTCTAAAAGACAGTAAAAGGCGTATGCTTGCACCGTTACACTTTGAGACTTCCTTGTATCAAGCTACAGAAGACCTGAGAACAAGATCTGACCTGAAAGCTCTAATAAACATCCCGCAGCTTGGTACCATCCCATTGTGTGTGTAAAGCACCAGCTACTGTGCCGACACCTACTGAAGTGAAAGGCATTTAAGGCAGAGGAGTTGTCCCACGCCTTTCTCTCCACCTTGCTCTAGAGATGGGGAGGAAAGGCTACAGCTCTGCAGAGTCCCCCTTTTTCTAACTGGAAATATCAGCTTAGCGGGGTGCTGCAGCTGGCTTTCATGTGTTGTAATAGTATTTGAGGAAGTCTGGAACTCTGCTGTTTTCAGCAGTTCTTTGCCAAAACCAAACCAAAATTGCTCAGTTTTTTCTTCCAGCTGAAAAGAAGCCACCACAGGTGGGAGAAGTTAATAAAGTCATTTGCTGCTGAGTTTTACCATCCAACAGGCAGCTCTAAGGTGGAAAGAGCTGAATGAGTTCATAGTAGCCCGGATGAGAAGCAGGGGTTGGGGACTTTGATGTTTATGTTTAATATGTAAAGCAAATTTCTGATTTCCAACCATTTGGTTGTATTCTGTCAAGTAAGCCTTTCCTACAAATAACAGAATAAAAGTTAAATGTATGGAAAATCCCTCCGGTGCATAGTGGATGATTCTAAATAAAGTGGAAACGTAGTTAATATCACTGCCTCTCTTCCCTTAGCTGTGTGCGTAGTGATGCATATTCCTCAGGGGAGCCCTCACGGCCTTCAGGCTTGGCTAATATGTAGTGGTGGCTTTGCATGCTGTGCCTGCACCACTTCTTGTTGAGAATTTGCCTTTTCTCTGAAATACCACCAAAGTTACAGCAGGAACATGCACATGCCATCAGGGGTTCATATCTTTGTTTCATGCCCCCTTCTGTGCCCTCCTTCCCCTGGTACGATGCCAGCTGGTGTAGCTCATGCTCTTCATTAAGCCTCTGCCTTCTAGGGTTTGGTTCGTCTGTGAATTGCAGTGTGGGCTGCAGCGAAAGGGGGGTCACGGGCCAGCTGGGCTCTGCAGGGAGCTGCGGGCTGCTGAGTCTCCGTGCTGTTGGCATTGCTGTCGCTGTGTCACGGGACGCTCTGTGAAATGCAGGAGCTGCCGCTGTTTTCTGTGTTCAGGTGTGCAATAATTGAAACACTTTTAACATCTACTTGGGATGGTTAAAGTGATTATTAGCTAAATATGTTGCTTCAATGCACTGGCAGCTCCGGCCTCTCTGAAGTTTTACAAACTGCGCTGGGCTTGGCCAGCCAAAATCGTGCTCTTCCCTGGTGCTACCCAGTGAATGGCTACAGGTCTGCCCCTACCTCTGGTCTGGGGTTTCCGAGTGATCAAGGCACAGTTTAATGAGTCGCTGCTCTTCAGCTGAGCTGCGTTTCCTAATGGTGTGTTTTAGCCAGAGCCAAATGTAGAGCAGGTAGCCTGGGCCACCGTAGAGGCTGAAGTGGCCTGAGAGACGTTTAAGGAGCAGACGTGTTCTGTAGTTGTGTAGTTTCTTTCTGGTTTTCTTTACAAAGTGGTTGAACATATCTGTTTATAACCTCAGTGGAATGCATGAGATGGCTTTAAAAACATGCCTGTCATCGTGGCTCTAAAGCCCTATGAGGATGCACGTCTTTAGTAATATGGCCCAGCTGCCCAGTGGTAACACCTGAAAATCTTGTGTCAGTATCAATCATCCATCTGTATCTGTGTGCACTGAGTAGCTACCTCTCCCTGCCTTTTCTGATTTTTTTTTTTTTTCCTCCCTCAGGAGTTGTAGCTGGAGTTTCTTGTGCTTTGAGAAGCAGAATGACTGTCTCACAGCTCTGTTTTGAGGAGCGGGTGTAGAAGGTCTGCCACTGCACTTTCCCCAAGGTAGGAAAGGTTTCTAGGACAGTGTGACTTACAGCTTTCTTCCATGGCTTCCCACGAGTATAACAGTCATTGGCTCTTTTTCTCAAACTTTCCTCACCTAGAGAAGTACGAGGCACTAAACCTGTGGCAGTTGGGTGTTGCAGCTGCTCGGGAGGAGCGGATCTGTCCAAGCAGCACGGTTAAGGCTGTTGAACTGCAGCTTGTGCCGTCCCATTGTTCCGTTGCTGGTGACTGCGTTTCTGGGCTGTGGGTGATTCTAGACTGACTGGTCTGTCCTGAGACTTCTTCCTGTGGAGGTCCCTGACCCCCTCCTACAGAAGTTTAGCAGGCGAGGTCAGAACTGGGAACAAGATCACAGCTAAATATGTTTGAGAAGGTTTCTCTTGCTATATTTGCACTTACTCAGAAGGTTCCCGCACAGCCTAGGTATTGCGCTTGCATAATCATATTACAGCGTTGCGTTACAAGGTGCCTCGTGGCTCTTGGCTCGGGTATCTGATATGTGATAGCAGCCCGGGCTTCCTGGGTCTTTGCTTGCCCCTGCTCCGCTCGCTTCAGTTTGAGTTGGATGCTCTGCTGATGCGTTCTCTCTGCGTGGACTGACCTTTAGTACCAGTAAGAATCCTAAAGACCGAGCAAGTCCTGAACGTTGCTCCTTGGGTAATGTGATCCTCTCCAGAGAAACTGTCTGATCGTGAGACCCTTCTGCAACCATTCCCTGTTCTCAGGTACTCGAACTTTTAAAAGTCTTTTCCCCTCCTCCCTTGCTTAGATTTTACTGTGTAATGGCATTTTGCAGCACTCTTTCTGATGGAAAATCTATTGCCATTTGCCTTTTAATTCATGTTTCACCTCCATTTTTGGGCTTAAAATGTCAGGGATAAGTTGTCTTAATGCTCTGATTATTGAGTTCAGTGCTACACTGCGTCATGTTGCCGAGGGCTGTGTCTGCTCAGCAGTGGAATTTGAGTGGGGTGGAATCAGCATAGTGTCTCAACCCAGCCGTCCAGTCTTTTGTGTTTCTGATGTTCGTAGATGGTATTAATGGGAGCGATATAAAAGAACCAAAAGAAATTGCAGAAAGCAGCCTAATAACCTTTTTTTTTTTTTAATGGTTTATGTGCTTCCTTGGGATGCTGGTTATTGATGCATATTTGAGGGTTAAAACCTCAGCAAGAGAGTCTGAGGGAGGAATCCTGATGAGAACAGTGAGAGGTGGCGAGGAGATGAAATGCTGAGAAGGGAATTGTTCCCACTGCATGCGGTTATTGCCTTAGATCAGCTGGAAGCAGTGGGCATCCAGTCAGTGGGATGTGATTGCTAGCTTAGCATCAGGCGCGTTCTCTAAGCATACTGTTTCCTTTTCTTTTAGGGGGTTAAAACAACTGAATTCTACTCTGCACAAAAGCTTTTAAAACACCAAGATATGGGAAGCCGTGGAAGCTTCCGACAAGGGCGATTTTGCGTAATAACTACAAATGCAATGCAGAAAAGGGAGATGGGGGGAAGAACTGCCATTTAAGCTTTGCAAGGCTCCTAAGACGGACTCCTTTTCCAGAGTACAATTGATTTTGGCTTTACATCTCTGTTTTGTACTTTAATTGTTGTGAGTTTTGTTGGACCTCTAAGTTGCATTTACTGCAGTAGTGTTGGGAAGCAGCAAAGGCCGCTGCCATGTGCTGGGCACAGCTCTGGACTGGGACTGCGGAGACCGGCCTCTTGGTCTGTCTCTGCCACTGGCTTGCTTAAGTGATACTGGGCAAGATATTCTACCTAATATGTCTCTTCCTCTCTATCTCTGAGGAAGAGCTAAGGCTTCTAGTGAGGTCTGTTTGTGAAAATTGCTAGAATGTATTGTTTGGTGTAAGGGATCTAAAATATTGCCATTTCTTTCTGTTACAGGTGTGTAGTAAAAATGGTGCAGAAATACCAGTCCCCAGTTCGAGTCTACAAATATCCTTTTGAGCTCGTCATGGCAGTGAGTAACACTCAGCACTTTTATTCCTGCAGCTGCTAAGGGCTGCAACCTCAGGCCAGTGGGAGGTGGGGGACTGCGGTTTTGGCTAACGTGTCTTTGAGGCAACCTTATGGGTATATTGTGGGAACAGAGGTTTAGCTCTCATTATCTTTTTGTCCGTCCTCTAATTTTCCATGAAAAATAAGAATCAACATCTCAATGTTTTAAAAGAGGCAGTTTAGTCATTAGAGAGGGGGAAAAACAAACCAAAACATTCAGCCTTCTGTAATCACACTTTCACAAGGAAAAAAAAGAAATTGTGATGTTCAGGTAGGCAGGGTCAGTTTGTGGCCAGACACCGCCTTTGCCTTATCACCAAATGCCATTCAGTTCTGAATCTCTCTAGATCTGATCCCAATCAGTATCGTATGTATCTAGAACTTGATTCTAAATCATACTGAGCTTTTTGATTTGGATAAAAGCTAGAAGTTTTTGGAAAAGTTCTTCCGTATTGTTCTTCCCTGTGATTGAGGTATTTGGAGATCTCTCTCCAATTATTGTGATTTCCACAAGGGGCTTGAGGGTTGTAATGAAGTTCATTTGCTGGTGATGCAGAAAGCTAATGTGACCACGGCAGCTTCCTTAGGGAGAGTTTAAAGCTATTTGTGATATATTTTGGACTTTGTCACCGCCCTTCAAGGTGTGTGAGTCAAATATCCTTCTGAAAGGCTGGTTGTTTGCATTTTAAGGGCAGCACTGAGCATTTGGTCATTTATCTTATAGACTTTTGCAAGGCTTTCTGTAATCTCTTGGGCATTTCAGGCTGCTCTAGGGATCCCCAGGACTTAGTATTTACTTAGTCTGCCGCTTTCTTCATTGCCTCTCTTCCCTGCTGAAAAAAAAAAAAGGATACCAAGTTTTTTGGTCTGTTAGGGATCAAGACTGAAGATGAGAGGAAATGGCCTCAAGCTGCGCCAGGGGAGGTTTAGGCTAGATATTAGGAAAAACTTCTTCACCGCAAGGGTGGTCAGGCACTGGAACAGGCTGCCCAGGGAAGTGGTTGAGTCTCCATCCCTGAAGGTATTTAAAGAACGGAGAGATGCGGTGCTTGAGGGCATGGTATAGATGGACTTGGCAGTGATGGGTTAACGGTTGGACTCGATGACCTTAAGGGTCTTTTCCAACCTTGACAATTCTATGATTCTATGGAAAGCTATAGCCGTTGTGGATAGCTGAAATCATTCCTGTGAATGGAAGGGAGAGCCTAAAGTAATACATTGCATTCCTCTTGACAATGTTGCCTCTCCAGAGTCCTCAGAAATAAGTGACGTAAGGTTTGTTTTATCCCAAACCTTCTCTGGCTGCTTTTTTCAATAGTTAAACCCAGGGAGAGAATCTTTGGTTCTGAACGGTAATAATGGACCCTGAAAGTAGCAGCAGTTCCTCAGCTGAGAGCAGGTGCCATTCACTTTAATGCTCTCTAATTATCAAACTAAACACTTTCTTTTTGACAGCTGGGTTCCCCCCTCCCTTTTTCCAGTCTTTCCAAGTTTGCTGTGTCTGTTAACAGCTAAGCCAGTAACATGCTGTAGAAGTGCCCTAACCAGTCTGGGGCTGATGTTTACGGTAGTGAAACTTCTCTGGCTGTGTTCTTGCTCTCTCAGAGTATCCTGTATTCTAACAAGACACCAGGACTTGTTATGAAGATACTAGTAGTTTTTGCTCTATGCATACCTCTCCACATTCCTGTTGTCTATATTAGGAGGATAAACCTAACACCAGATGTCTGTCAATAGATTGGCTACTAATATAGGAGGGATGCCACTAGGCAAATCCTTTGTAAGCTTGTTAGCAGAATGCCTAAAGGCCAGGGTTTGATGGGCTTATTTTTCAAGTGGCTTAGTTTTATTTGCTTTCAGTTTTCCAGTGTGACAGTACTTAAAATTCCCTGGGATTTCAAGGCTGGTTTTGTAAATGTCATCCTTCAGGTGTTCAGCAAACTCAAATTCCCATTACCTTAGCAAAGCTATTAGTCCCCTTCCTTAGGAAGATCAAGTTCCTTGTCCAGGGTCACCCAAAGGACTGTGTTGTGGAGTAGGGAGCTGAATATAGACCCCTTGGTCCCACTCTAAGGTCCTGTGAAAATCACGTGTTCACAGCAGGATCTGCTTTATTATGAAGACTGGCATTCTCGTGGTTTAATCTAGTGGCAGTCCATGCAGGCTTTGTTATCACATTTGATGTGTTCAGATGGAGACTTCCATTTGTGTGGAGGCAGTGCAGATTTCGCAGGGCTGTCAGGTGCTAGCTGTCAGTTGCTGGAAGTTTTGCAGGGGGAGTGGGCGTACAGTGAAGCTGTTTTCTCCTCAGCACGTGGCATTGCTGCTAATCTGCTTCAACATAAATCTGACAGCAGCTTCCTCAGCCCTGGGAACCTGATAGTCAGCTGCTTTCATCTTTTCCCCTCCGATGCTTTGTGTGAACCTTTGGAGTGCCAAGGTCTCGTACCATGGTAAATGGTAGGAAAGCAGAGGTCATGTGGGTGACCTCAAGACACCTTGTTTTATGGGTCTCTGTACCCTTCAGCCTGATACACTTGTGCTTGATTCTTCATCTGTATAATGGGAAGGATTGTACTTCCTGGGGTCTGCTCAGGCTATGCCACGAGGTAAGCAGTGTTCATTAGGAAAAGTGTTTTTCCCTCAGGATCTCACATGTTTGGACCCCACTATAGAAAACAGTGTGTGTGCTTCATTCAGATATGAGGGTCTGAGAAATAGTGTTGTCCTAGCCAAATGTGGCAAACGATTCATTGCTTCCTGGCCTTGTTCAAACACGTAGTGTCTCCCACGTCTTTTGTTTTGCCCTACCATCAAGAACACAATTTATCTTCCTTGGACTTGTACAGGGAGCGCGTGTGTGCAGTTCATCCTCTAGACGGCACGGGGATCTGCTTGACAGATGAGCCGGTGCTTTTACTGTTAATACCTTTATTATTGTGTGTCTCTGGATAATTGTCTATGGATTTACTCTGCAGCTTGTGTTCTGGCATTTGTAGGCAGCAGATTTGACGTATCTTCCAAATCCTTGGAAGGAGGACCGCGATCCCCTTCTTGCTCTCTTTGCCAGCCCTGTGCATCTGAGGAAGTAAAAGGGAATCAGTTTACCAAGTCTCTTCTGGTCTTTCAGGAGTTTAGATTTTCTTTTTTCTTGCTAGAAGAGTCCTCCCTTCTAAAAAGATTTAAATGAAGGATGATCTTTCTACACCCATCCAGACTCACAGTAATCATTTTCACCTGCTTTGTTCCTAATCTGCACTTGCATTAAAGGATCACAAAGCATAACCAGTGCCTGACATCTTTATCCCTTATACTTGGAAAGAACCTTGATGTCTGTTATGCTTTGCTAACTTGTCGTGTTTTTCCTTTCCATTTTATGTCTCTCTTTCATTTTGTTTCTCCTTAAATGGGTTGTCCATGCCTCTCTGGGCCTGATCTCTTCAATTAGATCAGCAGGTCTGAGGCTGCATCTGTTTCCTCATTTTATTTTACAGCTAAGAAAAGCTCCAAATGCAAAGTTTTTGCTTTCTTTGCATGGTACTCGTAGTTTTAAAACAAAAAAATTTTTACTAAAATGTTAGAAAGAGGGAAGAATCCAGAGGGAGAGGTATTTCTGTCACATAGCTTGGGAGTGATAACTTACTCTGGATGATGTAAATTGTTGTAAGCCTTCTCTGACCTGTGGAGGTGAGAATGTGATTTGGGTGAGCAGGCCCAAAATGCCTAATTGTACAGGGAACGGAGCTAAGAGAGAGACAGTATTTTTAATACTATTTTTTGCCAATGAATTATTAGGCTAGATGAGAGAGTTTTAGCTTTGAAAGTAGTGGGGAGTTTTATTCCCATTAATTTTAGTAGTGCATTCACCCCTTGAGACTTGGATTTGACATCTGCCATTTTTGCAGACTTGATAGTATACACTAATTTTGCTGAGGATGATTCCTATGGCTGCAGAGCTGAAATGCCCCCCAGGAACTCCGACATGGTTTTCTATACTTGATGTCTAGTCTGAGTTGCTGCGATAGTGCTGGAAATGAGAAACTTCATGATGGCCCTTCTGCCAGTTGTTTGGTCCCCTTGCCACTTTTACAGTACACTTCATGGTCAGCTTTTATTGCTACTAACAGCGAGGGGACTTCCTGCTCAGCCTGGTGCCGAGGGAATGGTAAAGGATGCAGGTCCTGAAGGTGGAATGTTCTGCTTGCAGGTTTTATGCCTTGAACCAAATCAAGCCTTTATCACTTGACTCCCTGAGACTTTCTTTCATAGAAAAGAGCAGCTCTGCAAAATGCAATGCCGGTAGGTTAAAGGCTGGGTTTAATTAAAAGCTAAAAAGCTGTATGTATATGTGAAAATATATATATAACTTGACATTTAAGCTTACTGCATACAGGATATCAGCTTTATGTTCATAGCCTTTGACTGGTTTACTACTGTTATCTAAAAATACATCATGTTTTAAAAAGGCAGAACAAAGGTGAGGCATTTGGCAGTCTGCAGGTGCATCAGCTCTCACTGCACCTACCAGTTGTACTCCGTGCTTAAGACCAAACTGCCCTGAGCCCCACATGTGCATAACGTGAGTCAGTGCTTCTTTCTGCTCGATGTCATTTCTTGGTGCTGCCCACGGCGTGTATTGACACGTATGTGAGCAGCTGAGGGCCTGATCTCTTGGAAATGCATGCAGGGACACAGCGGTGGTGGGTGCTTCTCACTGCACTGGTTGAGCGGTGCTCTTCCGTCTAGTGTGCCGCTCCCGAGCGCAACATTTGTTTGGGACGGGGTGGCAGTTGTTCTTGGGGTGAGCGCATGGTATACAGGCCTTTCTTGTGTCGAGTGTCGCTCGGGCTCTAATAGGTCTGTTAGGTGGCAGCTCGTGATTCCCTTGCCTGTGTCTGCAAGTGAACGCTTGGTCGTCTGGGGTCCTGGCCTGCCAGCTCTACTTCCAAGCAGCTCTGTGACCCTTTTCTAGTTTTAGTGGCAATCCAGTGTTCTTTGCATTTAGTTGATCTGGATTTCCTTTTTTTCCAGGTAAGATAAAGTAGGAAATTAATGGAACTGGGGTGGTGTATACTTCTGTTTCTTCTCAGTATGGTCTGAGCATTGGGGGTGCTAATAACCTGGGTAGCAAATTTAGTTCAGGCTACAAATGTTACAGGTTTAGTTAGAGTCAGCAGCTACTTCATGTGGAGTAAGCAGCAGAAAGTATTCCTTCTCGATTATCTTTATCCTGTAACACCGGGTCATAGCATATCAAAAGCAATCAAGTGGGCCCCGTGTGAGGTGTCTTTCTCGTGTGCCTGACCCTGCTGAAGCACTCTTGATGATAGTCACTGGATTTGGCAGGGGTCCTCGCTCACCCCTGAATAATCCACCAGCAGATCGGCCTTGACTATGCTGGCTGTTTGCACACTGGCAAAGCTGCTCTGCAGTCACTGAAGTTTTGCTTGTTTACAGCAGTTGAGGATCTGGCCCATAGTTGCATGCAAGAGTCAAACACCTGGTACAACTGAAATCCAAACACATCATTTCTTTCACAATCTTCCTGACATTCTTTGGTGCGAGCAGTATTTGGAGGCTTGTATATGCAGTCCATCTGAAAGCAGCTCCTTGCTATTTTAGCTGCCAGGTTTAGCTGCAGGAGAAGAAACTCAGAATACTGAGGTCAAGGTCCTCACAGCTAGAACTGCTTTTCATACTCCTTTTCAAAATTATTTGTATTTGTGCCTTTCCAGTATCAACATGCATTGTGTTAAAGATGTTAGGTCTTCAAGTAGCTTTATTTAATGACTATTTCCTGTTATATTTAGCACATTGAGTGTATAAAGAGACTGCTTAAATCCTGATATATCATGCATGCTCTCCTCTCTAGCGCTGTGATGTCTTAAAGGATTCAGTATTTCACTGACAGATGTGGTGATGCTTTTGCAACAGAACCTTGAGCCCTCTTTTGCTGGGTAGGCACCATAGTGTGGCCCAAACAGCTTGCAGTGCACCTTCGTAACGGATAAAATGGTGTGTGTGGGGGGGTGTTAACGGATGGAATGGTGTGTGAAAGCAGTATAACGTGCAAGCAGACTGATGGCTAGCAAGGATCATGTTAGTTCTGTGGGTCTGTTTAGAGTGACAAGTTCAATGTGTGTGTTCACAGCCCATCCAGGTCTCGGAAAGACTGCTGCTGTCTAGGTCAACTACGGTGCAATATCTCACAACGCCTACAGCACAGATGCACCACAAAATACATTTTGGGGGGTTTCTATATACTTAAATGTAATTACAGACTGGAATATCCCCATCTGGAGCTCCAAGTTGTCATCATTTTTCTGGTACCGTCACAGGCTGGTTTTAAACAAAGAAAAGTAGAATCTTGACTACAGGATTTGATGCCGGTTCATAACTTTCAGGAGTGAACTCTGGACCAGAAGAGCAGTTGCTGCAGGGAGAGCGGCGTTGTTTCTGACAGCTGGAATCCCTCTGGAGCAGCAGTGATGGTGCAGCTGATCAGAGGGCTGTGCCGAGAGGCTGGAGTGGAGCTCGAAGTGCAGCAGGAGTGCCAGAGAAGAGGTTCCTGCAGTGGCCTGCTACCCACTGTGTCCTTGGATAGCCACAGATGATGTGGTAGAGTTTTGCAGCGTGTAGCCTGTATGCCCAGTGCTTAAGCTCCTGTGGAGCTGCTGTGCTGTAGGTAACAGTGTTCAGATGCTGTCTGAAATGGTATTTCTGGTTGACAGTACCCTAGAGACTGAGAGAGAATCCATGCACAAGGGGGGAAATGCTTTAAAATAGTTATTCTTTGGTGTTCAATCCATGTCACATTGGATGAAATGTCCTGATAATAATCTGAGCGGTAGTTAAGAAATGGATACTCCCCTACAAAACAGAATCTACTCTTTCTGACAGGATTGTTTGTATGTAGAACTTGTCTCGAGTTCGTCTTTGGCTGTGGCTGGCATGTCTGCAGTCATGGTCTGTGCCAGGTATTTTAAAGAAGGCAGCTTCCCTTGTCTCTTTTCTGTCATGTTTTAAAAGTAAATTTGTTGCGATTGTCAGAAGCTACTCGGTTAACGTTTTATGCACTTACAGAGGATCTAGTGTTGACTCAAGACATGATGCTTCAGTGTGACTTGATGGTTTGAAACCCTGCTGTCAAGATACACTATAAATATCCATCCTCTTACTGCTGAGAAATGTTTGGCAGCAAAAGTCTGCAAGTAATGATCTCTGTGTCAGCTGGGCTGAATCTGCACAGCTGTATTCACTTGTTCAGTCCCCATGCCCTGCCACCACCACCTCCTGCTATTAAGAAGGTTGAGAGTGAGCAATAGTCAGGCTGAGCATTTCTCTCGAGATTGTGGTGTGGGACGTTTCTCCTCAAGTGAGTAGGAAACGTTTGGTGAATGCTCTTTACCACAGCTGCTGGAAGCGGATGGAGGAACTGCTTATTCATTCAGAGTTCTGGAGAGCTGCTGGCAACATCTGCATCTCTGGCCTGCTTAGTGTGTCTTGTGGGGATCACACAAGTCTCCTCTTTGATAGCTTTGTCCTGCTGCTGCTAAGACTCCATTTGCTTGGCAAGAATGGTTTAGGAGCAGGTGGGGCTGACACTATGCGTGGTTTGGAGAGAAGATTCACAGTGACTGGATCATTCAAAGGTTCTGTACAGGACAGTCCCTGTTTTCTTTAATCACCTTCTCCAGCTGCAGCATGGGGGCTTGTTTCCTTGAAGGATGAATGGTGTCTCAAGCTCAATGTGATCAGTGCAGTCCAGTGCTGGAATGGATGAGCTCTAAAGTAAGCTGGAGTTCCGTGGCACTGCAGTGTAGCACAAGGAGACGCAGCATAGCTGGAGGTATCACCATTATCTAATATTACAGTAGTGACTAAAAGACCCTTCTCTCTTCTACTAAACGTGTAGGTGCAGAAGACTAATAATAAGCTCTTGAGCAGGGACTAAAGAGGTGAGAAAATGTAGAACCGTCATCAATTGTTACATCTCAAACAGCGTGGATTTTTTTTTAACTGCTAAGCACAGGGACCTGCTGATTTTGACCTTGAATTATGGCCAGTTTGTGTGAATTCTCACAACAGCTTCTAGCAACAGCGATTGTCCTTCCACCTAGGCATTACTTTGTAAGCCAGCCTCTTTGCTTTTGGGCTGATTTGCTGAGCAGTAAGTGTGTGACGTAACACTTGATTGCTGTGTTTTGCTCTTAAATGTATTAGTCACCCGAGATGTCCGCTTCCTCGCCTCCCTATTTTGGTGTAGCCATCTCTTTCCCCATGGGCCATGGCAAATGTGTCCAGCCAGCAATGGTTCCTGGATAAGGCGTCTCTTCCATAGCAATTTGTAAAGGCCAATGTGCTGTTTGTGATTTGAACTGTTCCACCACCAAGTGTCTTCTCTCTGGTAAGCAGAGGAGAATGCCCTAGCAGGATAGCTCGAAGGGGATATTGTTTCTCCTCAGAGAGGGGGTCAGGCAATCGGTAGTCTCACGAGTTAGCTCTGTGCAGCTGCAGTGCATGTCCTGGTTTTCGTAGGTTTGCTGTGTCACTCAGTTGTGCCCATGTTGTAATAGACAGCTGCTGCTCCCTGAATTGTTTCTTTCACCAAAATCTGAAGAAATGAGGCAAATTACTGTCTGTAGTCCAGGGAGAGATAACACAGGGTCAGTGTTTGTAGCCCGGGTGCTGTGGTCCCGTGGACTACTTTCTCACTGGCAAATCTTTTTCTTCTTTCCAGCAAAAGTGGTTTTTTCTCAGGCCCCGAAGACTTTTACCGCTACTCTGAAGGTGTTCTGCACCTCCTTAAAACAAAGTTCCCTCTTCCCCAACTTCAGTGCATTTCTGTACCATTTGATCCCTCCCGTCTCCCAGTTGATCCATCTGTGTTTTATTTTGCACTACTATGGCTAGCGAGAAGCTGGTATCTGCTCTAGTGGTTACAAAGCAAATGGATCAGTGTCTGGTGAATACGTATGCACGCTCTGTGGTTCCCATCAGTGCGAGACTAAGTAGCAGGAGGGACTGAAAAATGAAGTTATGACTTTTTTTTCCAGAAGGCCATAATCTGAAACCACCTGAATCTGGAGAGAGATTTGTCTCATTAGAGCTGCTCAAAAGTTACCCCAAATGCATTCACTTCCTACTTAAAAGTGATGATGGATCTTATCTTCCTTCTCATCCTCTTTTCAATGCGTTGATGATCTGTGCATCTTTAGCTCAAAACCTGATATCATATCTCCTCCTCGTTTCCCATTCATCTGAACATGGAATCATAGAACCATTTAGGTTGCAAGAGACCTTTAAGATCGAGTCCAACCATTAATCCAACCATTAACCATTAAGCCTTGCTTATTGAAATTAGTTAAACCATTTGCAACATAGAATGCACCCCAGGACAAACAGGAATTTGTTCTAACTGTATAAAAAAGTCTAAAAAAAAAATCTCACTGCAATCATCATGGTGTGCTTTTCGGCAACTGTCATTGCAAAATGAACAATGTTTTCACTATATAGTATATAATCTTTAGAAAAGTATGTTTGAATATTTAATTACTTTAGCATTCGATGCATAAACACTCTGCATATATTATTATAAACTTAAGTCTGCACAGGCTGTCATATGCTATCATAGGACTTCTTTACTTTTGCCTTTCAGGCTTTCTGGTGCTCCTCAATTCTTCACTAGTCTGATTACATATGGTTTTCAGTCACCTTGGGGAGTTGTTTGGGTTTTGACTGTTAGTTTGGTTTAGGGTTTTTTTTAAACCAACGGGAATTCAACATGCTTCTCTTGTTTAATCTTAATTTACTGCATTTCTAATTGGTTGTTTTAGTATAGTCTCATCCAAATAATTCAGATTACTCTAAACAAAACATAGCTGTACACTTTCATCTTTTATCCTGGCAAACTGCACATGGCTGTAACATGACCTTGAGGAATCTCATTAATTAATACAGATTTAAACTCTGTGTTTGATCACAAAAGTATAAAGCATTTTAGCTCTTAGTGCAAGGATGAAGTCTTATCTTTGTAACATTCATATAATAATGACTTCTAACAGTTTCTGTCTACATCAGGTGAATAACAGTTTAGTTCCTTTGTCTGTTCTACACAATATAATTTTCCCCAATAGCTGAGCTCTTACACTCTTGAAGATCCCTCTCAGGTTCATCTTGGCATCACACAGACGTCAGTCCATACTTTTTCCATTTCTCTGCTCTTGCCCAAATCTGAAACAGCAGATTTCTGTCACTGATCATGTCATCTCTAGGGCAGCCCTACCAGTATAGAAAAACCCCAACCAAACCAACCCTAAAGACATGACAGTCGTGCAGCCACTTTGGAGCATCACTTGTCAAGTAGAAGATGATTTTTTTCCTGCCAGCTGCCGTTCCAAAATAACTCGGTATGTTTCTGTATGAGTTCATGGACAGCAGCGTTTAGCATGCCAGCTCTTTATATTTGCTCTGTTAAACGATCTGCGTGCTGATAGGTTGACTCCAAACCAGTTGCCTGTTTGCTGTGTATTATTGAGAAGCCTGAAGTCACCTGTCTCAGAGAGGTGACTGGTGTAGGAAGAAAGCCAGAGCTGCTGCCCTGGGAGTCGATACGCAGCCCCGGGACTGGGAGGATAACGTTCCCTCTAGGATATTAAGGTATAAAATTAGATCATCTAACAGAAGCTGCATTTTGTTGGAGGACATCGGAACCGCTCAGGAACCAGCAGGAACTGGGCTGGAGGAAACTGCTGGGAGCCTTGATACGTGCAGGAGAGTTTGGGTTTTGAGGTGTTTTGTTTCCTGCGGTAATTCAGTGCTGGGATGTCTCTGTTGTTGTGGATTCCGAAGGCCTCCGCTGTGTAATTGATTTCAAGGTCACTTGCTAGAAGAGGGTTTTGAAGCCTGCAGAGGAGAAACAGGAGAAGCTGTTATAAAAGATCCTCCCCTCCGCCCGTGTTCCCTGGATCTTATAGACAACAGCAGCGATACGGCTATCGTCGCTCTCTGGGAGAGTGAACTGGAAGGGGCAGGGACACACTTGCACTGTCAGTATGGAGAACACCTTGGAAAATGAAGGACTCAGAGAGGACCTCTCTGCTCTGGAGGGGAAGGGGTTAAGCAGGTGACGTAAGGGGACTGTAGAGGAGGGTAATTTCCCCTTTTCTCTGTGGCTGTGAGGCTTTAGAATGTCTTTTTTTGGACACTTGTATTCTTGTATAACTTGTTCTTGTTTGGCATCTGGCTGACCTTCAGGGCAATCTCTTCTCACAGATGCATTTCTTTGTATTGGTTATTGTGTATTTGACCAACAATTTAGGATGCTTAAGTGGGGCTTCCTTGCATTGTCTTCAGACTCTTCTCGCAAGGTATTTTTGTCTGTCACAGTGTTGGTCCCGTAATGTTTGGCCAGCATAGGTAAAACCATTCATACACATCTCCAAGGAGACTGCTGGCCAAACCTTGTTATTGCTGGCCAAACCTAGGTGGAAGCACTACTTACTGATTTCATGGTCAGCTGTATCACTGTTGATTAATCGTTGCTTGGTGTGATTAATCATTTGGCAGCTCCTGTAGCAGTAAGGGGTCTTGAGCTGGGATGCAGAGGTCACGGTGTAAGCAGGTTGAAATAGCCTGTGCTGCGGCTAATCTGGGTTTATGCGGTGAGGCCGGAGAGCCCCCGGCACAGCGGCAGGCCCCGTGGCTGTTTGACCACGCGTGTTGCTGCCACACGTTTGCTGAGGCGCTTTGGGAGAGCGGAGCAGGTGGTGCCAGCAGAACACTCGCACACACGTGCACGCTCGCACACACGTGCACTGCAGCCTTCCACCATCTTCCCTCATCTTCCCATCAGTGTGAAAAATCTGACACTACTGAAACTTTGAGTATGTGTTGTGACTTTCCTGCATGTTTCATTTTTTTTTTGCTAGAAATTTTCACTTGTAAATTTTATTTTCTACTAGTTTGAATTGTTTAGTTCTGACAGGCTGTCATCTGTATCTAAATTATTTTTTTTACACTTTAGATGCCCTCAAAAACAATTGGTTATATTTCCAAGCAAAATATTTTTGAGAGTTCAAGCAGGTCCCAAATTCTTTTGTATTTATCAGCTCTCTTGTGAAATTTAATGTGTAATTTCAGTCTGAGGGACATGACTACAAAGATTTAAATGACCCTTGTATGTTGGTCACACTATGTATGCAGTCCACTAAAAAAAAAAACCCAAACAAACAAACAAAAACCAACCCAGCATTGTGCTGCTTTTTGCAACAATTCTTTTGCAAGAAATCTCTGAAAAAGCCAGCTTGATTTAGGGAAACACTGGAGGTCTGAGCCACCAGCTCTTGTGAAATGGTTGCTTGGGTATGAAAAGAGCACATTAATCTGAACCTTTAAGACAATAATTATTGTAACCTGGGTTGTTGAGATGGTTTGCTTGGTAAATTGGGTGTATGCAGTGCTCTGGCTTGCCTAGACAGCTCCTGCAGCTGTGCAACTGCTTGGGAATTTTCTTCAGCCTGATCTGGTGTGAAGTCAATGCCGATTACACTGGAAAAGGAGCCCAAGCCAGGATGCGGCATGACGTGTTGGCTTGCTTGAGCCAGAGGATTTGCAGGAGGTGCACAAAGTGTTTGTTAGCTGGTTGATCTTAATCCTGGTGGGTTTAGAAGAAGGGGGGGGGAGTGGAAGCCTTTTTTTTTTGATCCTGTTCAAGACTTTTTGGTCATCAAAATGATTGTCTTAAAGCAATATTGTGGGTGTGCTCTTAAGAGAAAGCAGTGGCATAATACTGCTCTTAGCCTTTCTGGGGAAGGAGGGGCAGAGAAGGGAGAGACAAATCGTGGTTCCTATATACTAGTCAGTGCAGAGTTACTGCAGCAAGGAGATGAAAGAGCAAATGCAGGCAGATGAGCAGTCGAAGTATTAAAACAAGCTAATATTAAGTGCTCTGTGCCTTTCGTTTGACTGGGATGCTCTGTTGTTCACCTTGCACTCTGCAGAATCACAGAGGGGGAGAAAATAACTAGTTCTGGCAATGGCTTGAAAAAGATTTAAAGTATTTCTCTGTCTTTGATTTCCCTTGAATTCCCTGTTGGAGCAAAAAGGTACCGTCGGGTGTAGATACTGATTTTGATAAAAGGATGCTGGGTGCAAAAGATGGCTTGCTCCCCTGATAGCTCAGTCTCTTCATCGGGCATGTTAACAGTACAGCTTTGTTGTGAGTGCCGCGTGGTGCTTCAGCTGTCCTTCATATGATCTCAGTCATCTTCGGCTGCTATATTTTTAGAGTTGTTGCGCAAAGAAGATTAGTGAAGGACTTAGAATCCCTTTTGCTTGTTGATATTTTCTCAAATATGGAAATGTTCCACCTATTTAGGTGATGGGTTTGGGCTGTTATCATAGTTATATCACCAAGACTGTGCATAGACATGTGCCTCTATGCCCTGACCTTTCTTCTTTCTCCAGATGTTGTTTAGCTGTCTGAAATAGTGACTACGCTCTGGTAGTAGCTGTCCTGGTCTTGGTTTTGCTAGATTTAGTGACAGTTTACTAGGAAACTGATCTCCAGCTGGGTCAAGCGCATACTTAGTGGAGAGAACCAGCTGTGTGTTGAGATCCAGTGGTTTTATCTTCAAATTGGAGCCAGAGTGGCCCAGATTCAGCAGTGGTGTGTGGGGCTTCAGACCGGCCATTGTTGTCTTTCAGTGGTGGAGGCACTTACAGCTCGGTGCTCCTGGGGAAGCTGTTGAAGTGAGGCCTTTGGAGCGTAACAAGGCTTTAATCGTTTGCTGCCCTAGTGGAAGAAAAGCTCTTGTTTCTCTACAAACGCCCTCTGAAATGTTACTGGCACAGCTGCAGCCCTGAAAGAGGGGAGGAAGAGAAGCCAAGACCACCATGCTTGGGACTTTCTTCCAGTCCAGCTGCTTTGCACTTAAATTTGTGAGAAACCAGGAGTACTTGGGGCAAGAAATACTTGGCCAGCCCTAATCCTGACCCAGAGAAAGGAATGGTGTTGGCTCTGCCTTTGCTTCCTACGGTTAGTCCTTGCTCATTGAACATGGAACCCTGGAAAGTACGGTGTGACTTGCTTGCCTGGAGCCGTGAGCCAAGGCGGTGGAGAGCGTGCCTGGGCGCAGGCAGCAAGGGATACGGTGCTGTGTGGCTGAGGGCAAGAAGGGCCTGGACCTCTCTGTGCAGGAATGGAGGTGCAGGAAGAAGCCCGGAGTATTTAGGCAGATTTTGGATTTGCTATCAAGCATATGGACAGTCCTAGTACCATTCTCACATTATCTTCTGGCACTCGAGGCGGTGTATAGCCTCTGCACTAGCTGCTGTTTCCCAAAGTCGTGGGATTAATGGGCTCAGCCTTCTTTTAGAGTAGGGTTTTCAGTTACTTTTTACAACTGTGTTAAGGGCAAGTGTAGGGAGTGGCAAGGGACAAACTGTTGAAAAGTAGTTGCTAAATATTCTGGTATTCCAGTGGCTTACAAAGCTGTTCACAGCTTTCACTGTCTAACACCGAGCCTCAGTAAGAATGGGTGGCCTGGAGAGGCTCTTGCTTGTACGTGCTAGAATAGAACAGATTAGCAGTGGGGAAGAGGGTAAAGGCTTTGACCTCAGGGTAGCACTAGGTGGTGGTTCAGAGTCTGGAGGAGCAGGAGAGGGCAGGTGGAGGCCCGAGTAGGAAGTATTAACTTTGCCTGAGAAGATTAACATGCTGGCAACTGCAGACACCAGAGAGCAGGTAACAAGGGAGGCACCCCTTATGCTCTGTGGCCTCGAGGAAAATGTGGTGTACCAGGAGGGAAGAGCTGGAAGTGTCCTGCAGCAGTGCCTGACTATACAGCTGTGAATCTCCATGTGAATCTCTGTCCTGACAAATTAAGCTGCTTAAAGCAATGAGTTTGCTTTTGTTGTACGGAACCAAGTGGATTGGTGTTGGAAACAGTCACTTGCCACGGGAGTTTTGTATTTATCTAAAACATTGTAGTTTTTCATGTGATCAGGAGGAAAATGCACATGTAGAGGCCTCACAGATATGGGGAAAGTTCTCCAAGAAATGTGGCAAAACAAGCAGAACATTACTCCGTGACTTGGAGAGGATGATTTAAAGACCTGTGCACTTTGTTTATGGCCAGAGCTCCAGCTGGTAGGCTGCTTGCACTTTCCTCCTGATACTAGAGCAATACGATAATCTGAAATAACTTCTATTCCATTCAGAGGCCTAGGAGCAGGAGGTACAGAGTGTGTCCTTAAGTGCCTGAGCTATTTTAAGAACAGGTATTATACACAGCACCAGGGTTCATGAATACGTACAGCGGGAACCAGCTTTCAAACTGCTGTGGTAACGGAGAACGCAGTCACCCCGAGCGTGCCCATGGCGCAGTGCGTGTGCTGACAACTGAGCTGATCTCAGTCATTATCACATGAATATTTTCTTTTGTGATAGATAATTCTCTCACAAGTAGTTATATTTTTGTGCTGTATAAAATGGTGTGTCTTAAAGAAGATGGGAAGATGGCAGCCGTTCATAGAGGGTAGGCTCATCTGTGGAATGACAGCAAAAAATTATTACGACCAAAATGGTGTAGCTCTCTTGTGAGAGTGCAATGGAAAGAGAGCACGGGTTCTCCTCCTGTGACAGCTGTAGTTGAATCCCAGGCTTCTCGTGCGGCTTGTGCTAGTGTTGCTTCAATTACATATTTAGCATAACATCACAACATTTTTCGGAAGTCCAATGAAAACATTGCATCCTGCAAAGATCTTACAATATTATGAGATGCATAAGTTAGGAAAAGAGGAGCAACAGTAGGTAACATTTATGTGGGTAACTTTGCTGCAGGTGCCATGGAAAGCTGGATTTTTTTGCTAGATCTCATAAAGCAGCTTTGGATAAAAGGCTTTTCAGAGGCACATGGGTTAATTAGAACAAGAAAGATTTCAGAACCAGGACAGAATTGTTTTAGATAAATTAAGGTAAAGTGAGGAGCCAATAATTGGTGGTCTTATCCTTGACAGTCTAGGGCAACTAGAACTGTTTGACACATCATGTTTTAAGGCACAGGAGCATTAAATATTTTTAAATAGCTGCTTCATACAGGCAATATGTCTGACTTGAATTTTATTATCTCTGGGTCAAGTCTTTAGCAGAAATTAGTGGAGCTGTGCTTGTCTTTGCTAGCTGAATATCAGGTTCCTGATACTCAAGTTATTGTGAGTCCCTTCCTAGTACTCTTTAACAACAGGCTTTTGTTTCTACTTCACGTGTGAAAGAAAAGTTATGTTAGGACATACTTAGCTTGATGACTGATGTGAGCAGGATACTGGCTCTGTTCGTAACTATTTTGCTTCAGCTTCCACCCCACATTGGCTTCTCTTTTCTTGGAGGTGAAGGGCCTCTGTTTTGTTTGACTCTTACAGTAAGGGAATTAATTAATTCAGAAGGAGTTAAAGTTGATCTAGCCAGAAGCTGGAACTTGCTTTTTCTCTTCCAGGCATATGAGAAGCGCTTTCCTACATGTCCAGAGATCCCAGTCTTCCTGGGGAGTGAAATCCTGCATGAATCCAGGAGTGATGATGGAGCTATACATATCATTGAACGGAGCTGCAAACTGAACGTGGATGCTCCTAGGCTCCTAAAGAAGGCAAGTGGAACCTAGGGGGCAAAGAGTCCTGGATTTTGTTGGCTGGCCCAGATAGATAAAGGCTCCTAAAGTTACTCTTTCTCTCTCTCTTCCCCCTCTCCTCCTTTTGGTTCTTCATCCTTCTCAGATTGCAGGGGTAGAGTATGTTTTCTTCATCCAGAAAAACACGGTGAACTGGAAGGAGCGAACGCTCCGTATTGAAGCCCACAATGAGACTTTTGCCAACCGTGTTGTTGTCCTCGAAACGTGTAGCTACTCGGTAAGTGCCTTGTTTCTACTTGTCTGTGAAGGAAATGTTGAAAGTCGTCTGTAAATATACAGGGTGAAGTTGCTTGAATTAATTTGACCACTGGACCATAGCTTACTATCATTAGATACTCTTGGTCTGGAAGCTCGTTGAGTCTTAGGGTGCAGGCTTTTTCCGGTGCTTTCACAGGGCTTGAGAAACTTTTTTAGGTTGATTGTGGTTCTCTGGAGTGTTAGGCTTTAGGGTGTGAGTACAAAATATGGATGGTGCTTCAGAACTGACAGTGTTCCCCAAGTTGCTTTTTGGTTGAAATTCCAGTTAATACAAGCATCTAGAGCTTGGGCATGTATTTAGATCTGAATATTGAGAAAGAAACTTTTAATATGTATTATGATGAGACCCAGAGGAAAGTCTGGCAATTAATTTTGCCCACAAATAAGTGAAAGTTTTAGCATCTTTTTGTGATCTTCATGTTCTAAAGCTGGACGCGACCTGGCAATGTGCACTGGCAGCCCAGAAGGCCAACCGTACCCTGGGCTGCATCAAGAGCAGCGTGGCCAGCAGGTCGAGGGAGGGGATTCTGCCCCTCTGCTCCGCTCTGGTGAGACCTCACCTGGAGTGCTGCGTCCAGCTCTGGAGCCCTCAGCACAAGAAGGACATGGAGCTGTTGGAGCGGGGCCAGAGGAGGCTACAAGAATGATCCGAGGGCTGGAGCCCCTCTGCTGTGAGGACAGGCTGAGAGAGCTGGGCTTGTTCAGCCTGGAGCAGAGAAGGCTGCGGGGAGACCTGATTGCGGCCTGTCAGTGCTTAAAGGGGCCTGTAGGAAAGAGGGGGAGAATCTGTTCAGTAGGGACAGCGGTGACAGGACAAGGGGTGCCGGATTCAAGCTGAAACAGGGTAGGTTTAGGCTGGATATAAGGAGGAAATTCCTTACAATGAGGGTGGTGAAGCACTGGAAGGGGTTGCCCAGAGAGGTGGTGGAGGCCCCATCCCTGGAAACGTTCAAGGCCAGGTTGGACGGGGCTGTGAGCAACCTGATGTAGGGAATGGTGTCCCTGCTCACTGCAGGGGGTTGGACTAGATGGGCTCTGGGAGTCCCTTCCAACCCAAACCATCCTATGATTCTATAAATATTTGGAGGAAGGTCTTGAGCCTTACTGGTGGCCCGCGGAGTCTCACTTTGTGGCTGTATCTTCAGCAACAGTGCGCAATTTTATTGTAATTGTGCTATCAGGGGTCAGTCACCATTAAATAGGTTCGTCTGTTTCTGGAAGCAATCAGACACTGCTTTTTGTTCCCTGAACAAAAGTCCAGATCCTGTTACCTGCCTTTTTGGCAACTGGGCTCAGCTTCTTGGGAGTAAGCAAACTCTAAGTAGCTTCTGTTTCAAGGAAGGCAGAGAATTGAAAGCTATAACATTTTGGATGGTGAGGGCTTCCTGATCCAGAGGTCACTTGGTGGCTGTGTGGGGTTTCCGAAAAACTACAATAAATCAAACTTGCATCATTGTGAAAGGTGCTGACAGATCTGAAACGCTCCCAGGTCAACTATGGAATCGCTCAGACGTTGTTGCACTTGCTGATCTTGGCTGTGTTGCCCCTGGCTCGTGTCCTTAGGAAGGAAACGTCGGCAGCTGGGCTTTGAGGGGAGCACTCTTCCTGGAACAGGGCGGGATCTAGCTGTCTGCATCCTCAAGATGGTTCCCTGCTCTATTTTTACCAGTTCCCTTTTCCCTGCCAGGGTGCACCGGAAACAGGTTTATTCTCATCTTTCCTTTTCTGCAGTGTTCTCCAAAGCAACTTGGAGAAATATGATCCTGCTATTGCAGTTACTTAATATGTCCCCAGGGGGAATTTATGTCCTTTATAGAGCTCGTATCTGTGTGTGGGTTGGAATTTTTTCTTTCATGTCAGTTTGAACAGCAGCACCTACAGAGAAAAGGCAGAGCCTTCTTAGAAAAGGGTTAAGTTTAAAAGAGGAAAAGATTATGTAGGTTTTTACCATAGACAGAGTAACCGAGGGGAAATGCTAGAAAGGAAAGGTGGATATCGAACTGACAGTGGGAAAACTCCCCACTCTGCCATGTCTCCTGTGTTTTGGGGGGAAGGCTGACATTACTGGCAGAGTTTCCCATCCAAAACTAGAAAGACTACTTTGTATTTTTCTTCCCTTGCAGATGTAGGGGTTTTTAATTACATGTTCTGAGAGGCCATACCTGCCTTTCCCTAAGGAGATCTTGACATGATGTTTCAAGTGGGCGATCTCACTACTATTTTAGTGCAACTTCTGCTACAAATATTACCGTTCAGGTCTGCTGGGGCAGAGATATGTTTCAATCTTGATTTCCTTGGGCATGTGAGGAATGCTGGGTTAACCACAAACGTCCACATGTCCAGTTTTGTGATGTGCTTCTGTTACTCTGGGAGAATTAATCCGATTTAAATGTGGGTCTGTTGGTGCCTCGTAGGAAGCCTCACCTGGCCCCTGGATATCAAATAGCCAGTTTGGTACCAGGGCCGAGGGCTCTGCCATAATACAAGATACCTGCTACCATCCAACCCTACGTGTATCTTTGGGCTTAGGTTCACCCTGAGAACGAGGAGTGGACTTGCTTTGAACAGTCGGCATCTCTTGACATCAAGTCATTTTTTGGCTTTGAAAGCACAGTGGAAAAAATTGCCATGAAGCAGTACACTTCAAACATCAAGCGGGTAAGAGAGGCTTCCCTTTGTGCTGTAAAACCCAAATCAAACACCTGCTCTGTGTGCCTCTATTTTCTTTTCTGTAAAATGGATCCGGTATAGTTTTATATCCTTGCTTATGTCTCTGAAATCCTTCTGTAGGGCAAGCGAAATAAAAGCCAGTGCGCAATAAGCAAAACCAGTCTGCCTGCTGGATTGTCCCTGTGGAGGGGAGGGAGAAGGCTGTGCCAGAGGAGGATTGCAGTGGATGCTGTGGGTGCCAGGCTCCTCAGACACTGAGGACACTGTTCTCATGTAGGAAGAGAAAGTTTTGTTAAAAATCAGCACCCTGTCTCTCCAGCAGCTTGGGCTTCCTTTCGGTGGGCTGTTCCCCCGCAGCCCAGGGGAAAAGGGCAGCTAACTGATGGCTTGGGAGCAGGAGATCAGGGTAGAAGTGTTATAAAGGTACCTGCATCCACAGTGTTGGCATTTGCCTGGCCAGTGTTGTAACTCACCATTTGTATGGTGCTTTCTGGGGTCATGTAGATGGAAGGAGACAACTATTTCCCTTCTGTTTACCTCTAACAGTATTAGTCATCTGTCCCGAGGAAATGCACCTTGCTGGTGCTGGGAGATGGGATTGGGGTTTTTTTTCCTAATGAGAGTTTTCCCCTTCAGGGCAAGGAAGTGATTGAACACTATCTGAAGGAGCTGATCTCCCAAGGGATCACCTTCATCCCCCGCTGGACGCCTCCCCCCGTGTGTGGACAGAAGGATGAGCAAGCCCCGGCTGTTGGACATGATGCTGATGACGAACCTCTCGAGTCTGGGGCTCTTGGAACTACCAAAGAGCAAACTGGCAGCTCCTGCCCTCCAGCAGAAGCTGGCAGCCCTGATGGTACGTGCTGTCCAGGCAGTAGCAGCTGCCCGCAATCTAAAAGCCTTGAGTAGCACTGACTGTTGAGTTTATTTTTACTTATTTGGCATGAGGTTTTTCTTCTGGATTACGGGTGGGAAGGAGGGAAAGTTATTTTTCTTTCTTCAAGAAAACCACAAGCAATGGAACTGCCCTCCTCCCCC
>KL266735.1:0-13145 GCA_000699545.1 Podiceps cristatus
GCCTGAGGTGGCCCGGCGCGGGGGAGCGCCGCTCTGCACCGCCCGTTCCCCGCACTGTGGCGACGAAAAGACGCGGATCGACTGAAAATAAGTCAAGTCGGTGTCCCGGGGGCTTAGCGGTAAATGCCCGGAGGCGAAGAGCGGCTGGGTGGGGTGTGAGCTGCGCGGCCCCCGCGGGCTGGTGGGCATCGGCCGGGCCGCCCCTTTGTGCGAAATGACAAAAAACGGCGACAAAAGTCAAAATAGTAGCTCTTAGGAAGGTACTAGCCTCACTTTCGGTGTATGAATGCGGCGGGCTGGGAGCCTTGAACTGCTGAGCAGAGCTGTTCGGGAAGATGTTTCTCATCAGAAAATGCTGCTTTGTAGACACTGAGGTGTTTTTGTTTTGTTTTGTTTTTCCCCCAGAAAAACAGTGCAAATTTGATAAAACTGAAGTGTTTTTTGAACCCCAGGGTGGAAATTCACTGCCTACCCGGTAGGTCTGTGACAGAGCACTGCAGCAGTCACAGCCCAGGAATCTGGGTTTTCCATGCACTAAGCAGACTGATAAATAGCAATATTTTGATAAGTATTAGATAAATATGCTGGATTGTGGCAGTAGAAGACTGAAACTTTTACATTTCAGAAGTTTCCTGCCCTGATTAAACTTCTGAGATCAGTTCTGGTACTGTCTAATGTAATC
The DNA here is from genome assembly GCA_000699545.1 of Podiceps cristatus. Lineage (NCBI taxonomy): Eukaryota > Metazoa > Chordata > Aves > Podicipediformes > Podicipedidae > Podiceps > Podiceps cristatus. The sequence goes on from KL266735.1 coordinate 683, forward strand.
CTGGCCAAGTCCTATTGCTTTTGGTTGTACCTCCATTTTATCATCTATAAAGCAGGGAAAGGGGTTTTGTGTGTATATGGAATGATGGGATTTAACAATTAACTAGATCAGTAGCAGGAAAGTGAAAAATTCTCAAAATGTAGAATATTCCATAGTACAAAATACGTGTTTCTCTCTGACCTGGCTTCCTTTGCTTTTCAGAGGTGATGTTTCTGTCAAGTAATGGATACACCTGAGAATTCAGCCACTGTAGTCTCTATTATCATTTATCTTTAGGAAAAGGCAAAACTTCTAAGAAGTCAGCCTGCTCAAATTGTGGAACCCAAAGGTCTTCTGTATGTCCAGCAGAGAGAATTTGCAGTGACTACCCCTAAAGATGGTATGTAGTAATACAAACGTTTTTCTTCTGCTGAAGAAATGATTGAAGAAATGATTGTAAGAGCAGAGTTCTTACAATGTTTCTCTCCTTTAAAATAGGTTCTGTTTCTCTTCTTGGATCAGATGATGCAACAACCTGCCACATAGTTGTGCTCCGCCACACAGGTATCTTTAAAGGATGAGTTGTTCCAAGAGTTGGCATGTTTAGTGTCAGAGGTTCCACGTTCTGGTTGCTCAATGAGCAGATCTTAAACTTCATCCACTCTCATGGGCAGGGTCAATGGCAGACCTTGGCTGTGTTCAGCAGTTTGGGCCTGAAGGGTTTGGTAATAACAGGGGTAGAGTTTGTGGAAAGATCCTTGCTACGTGCCTGGATTTCTGACATTAGACACGTTGCCTGGTCCTGGTTAAGAGGGTGCTTGCACGCTTCACTTGAGTTCTGGTGATTTTTATAATGGGGCACCCAAGGAGGTTACTGCTCTTTGTGGTTACTCAGCCCGTATCTTCTGCTGGAGGCTGCTTTCCGGAGAGGAAGTGAGAAGGTTTGCTGTAGTAAACTGTTATTGATTTAAATTACGGTAGCCTCCAACAATGTCATTAACTGTCTTCTCATGTCTTCCTCAGGCAGTGGAGCTACCTGCTTGACACACTGCGACGGATCGGACACGGAAGCTGAGGTGTCGCTCATCATGAGTTCAGTAAAATCTTTCTCTAACGCTACAGGAGATGGAAGGTGAGCTCTGCTCTTCCGTTTCTTCTGTACTGTTTTCACAAGGGTTATTGCGGTTTGTAAGGTGGGGAATTTTTTAGCAATTATATGGGGTTTAGACAAGGTAATTGCGCAGGAAGTACCTCTTGATCAGGAACCACCTATAAAGTGAAAACGATTTCCTTGATGATGATTTTGAGGGTATGTTTAGCAGTGGTTTACAGCATGGTTCTGTTCCAAACAGTATCTCTGCAAAATGCCATTGTGAGGTTTTGTGTCTGCTTTTCCTAGTTAACTTTTCAGACGTGCAAAATTTTCCAAACAACTGGTTTTGGTTTTATGTTCTATTTTTCCTTCCCGATTGTTGGTTTTTGTAAACTCTTTTGGGATCTGAGAATCCTTCTGGGATTTTTCTAAGTCCCACATTAAAAAAAAAAAAGGCTCTGAGACAGAATTTAGCAAACAAGGTTCTTTCTGGATGTGAGTTTTTTGCCCCTGTAGTTTGGTAAGAAACAAAAACTCAAGGAACTTAAAAGATACAGTCTGAAAGCTCATGGTTTGTCAGGAGTTGTCTTTACATGGACACTTCTTAGAGGAGAGCCTTGTTGTTGTATGGTCCAGAGTAGTTGCAAGGTCGGGGAAGTAAAATTCTTCATGTTTAATTAACTCTTTCTTGGGAACTGAAAGGCGGTTACTAAATTTAGTCCAAACTGGAGGTGCTGACCATTGGAGATACCGCTGGGGTAGAGTTGCATGCACGTAATGCCTCTTTCAGATTTTTAATTTGTGCTATTTCCTGGATGATTCCTGAAGTGTTCAGAAGAGAATAACCATAACTTGCTGTGTAATACAAATCAACTTGGCACATGTGACTGTAACATGTGAGGCTTCTCTAATGATTGCTTTGCAGTCTGGGCTGGGGTTTATTTTGTAAAGCTGTTCACTTTGGGATGTCTTTTTAACTGATGTTTCCTGTTATTCCATCTCTGTTAGGCTGGAAGTGCACCTAGTTGGAGGTTTCAATGATGATAGGCAGTTATCACAAAAACTTACTAATCAGCTTCTTAGTAAGTTCACGTTTTTTCCACTCTCATGTCCAAAAAAAAAAAAAAATCTGACTGAATTTGGGTGAAGTTTGTTTGTAATCTGAGCCCCCTGTCATTTAATGGAAAGAAATCTGGATTTGCTTTGAAGGGTGTTTTCTCTACCTGAGAACGTGGCAGGGAGAGGGGTTGGACTTCTGAGGCTACCATGTGGCCAGTGTGTGGGATGCAGGGTCTAAACATGCAATCTTCCTGGCTTATATTCTGTAGAGCTGGTGTGCAGCTCAGCTGGGTGTGATGCCTGGCTCTGCTGCGATGTGCTACGTCATCTTGGTCAAGTGCTGTCACTGTCTAAATCTATACATGCGGGTGATTTCATTAGTTACTATTCATTTCATACCTTAATGTGATGAGGTAAAATTTAATTATTGTTTGGAATTGTCTGATGAAAGAGGTTATGTCTGTTTATAAAAAATTATATTTATAAATCTATAGTCCAGAGAAGTGATTGTGGTGCTTTACAAACAAATAGGAAACGTAAAGTACCTGCTTACCTGTAAGTACCTTGGCTTGTGCTGAGCACTTGTGGAGAGGCCTTGGCCCCACTGGGATGGGGAAGGGGCAGGTGTCAGGGTTGGAGGGAGGTGCCCCAGGGGATAAAGAAAAAGGAAAAGGGAAACAGCAATAGTCCTGGGATGTGCCCTCGTGGCCACCACACCTAGTGATTCCTGTTAGCTGTGTTGTATGTTGCATGAGAGTTCTCTACAGAACAAAGTGTTTTGGTTAATTTTTTTTTTTCAATCTTCTGATTTCCATGCATCAAATTACAATTTGAAACAATAACAGTGTATTGCTATTAGAACCTAGAAAAAAGAGAAGTTTTTTTCTTTCTGGTGTGTGGGATAGTGAAAAGCATAAGTAAAATACACCTAATGAAAGATGGGGTTTGCTCACTGTATATGTAACATTTTAGGAAAATACATTTAAATATAAGCTGTTAAACATAAGCTGATGGCATCACATCAGCTCTGTTTTACATCACTGTACAGAGCCAAAGCAGTGTCAGTAAAAGGTGTGACACAACACTTCTAGCATGTTTTTGCTATTACAGGTGGCTACTCTGTGCAAATTACTGTTATGTTTAGTAGCTGTGGCTTTAATTTTCTAACAGTTAGTTTGAAGGAAATCTGCAAAACGCTCTTTGCTCTGTTGCCTTATCTAGGGACAGTGTGTTAGGTATCTGCCCATCTATTCTGCAGTGCGCAGCACTGGTAATGCCCCCTTGTCTATATACAGCACCTGCTTTGCCACCAGTCAGTCTTATACATTGCTGCTGTCGTTGCTGTAGGAGCATTCGATCTCCAACCAGATGATGTTCACTTAGCGACTTTCTGCGTAACAGGTAAGAAAACACTTCCTTGGTTTTTGAGGTATCTTTAGCCACTGAAATCAAAGCGCAGTGGTCACACAACTTTATCTGCCTTATAAGAAAGAACAGCATGAGTCCCCCATACCGATTTGTAATTTGTTAGTTGTATTGCTGGTAGCGTGTGTGGTGATGTCAAATAGACAATGCAGGGAGGAGTCTCTCCTTACTAAGTGCTGCTGAAATGCAACTGACAGTAGAACCACCCGTGGTCATTGCCAGCTCGTTTCACCACCCTTGTCCTGGGGAAAGAGGCTGCTGGTCTGTAGAGTCTTCAGAGGCAGTTGAGAAAGGCACTGGGGACCTTTGACGTGCTGCTTCAGATGGATTCATAAACTTATTCAGTTAGTTCATAGGGTGCGATGCCACATAAAGGAAGAAGTAATTTCCTTTTCTTTGTATCACATTCGGGTCATATTTCTATCGTCTTTGCGTTTCAGTGCTGTCAGTGACATACATCTTTGCAACCTGGCATTCTGGTAGTTTTGCATTGTGTTTTTTTTCCCCCTGTAAGTTGCCTGTGCGGAAAGCAGAGTGACAGCTGGCTGGGGCAGGCCATACTGTTAGGAGAGAGAGTTCTACTCCAGGCCCCACACGTGTTGTTATTGACCTGCACCACCTTTTCCATATTCCTTTTAGGCTTCCTTGTATTTTTTTCTGACTTTATGCAACATCAAATCTGTTCCGCTCTGATTAACACACAACGAAAGGAATGCTGCTCAGGAAACAATCCAAAGCCCTATGTTTGTCTTTTTCTTTTTCTTACAGAACTAAATGACAGAGAAGAAAAGGATATCCACTTTCCAATCATTTATGGAATAGGTGAGCTAAATTAGAATTTTTTTTTTTTTTTGTAGTAACTGGATTGCTTTTCAGTTTCCAGGAGTAAATGGGCTGCTTTTAGTGAAGAGGTAAAGCTCATCCTAAATGTTAAGTGCTGCTGTTGGAGGTGTAGGCAGAAAGAGAAGTTTTCTTCTGGTACGACAGTTGGGTACATGCACGCAGGGGAGGGGCTGTGTACAAAGGCAAGCAGTTTTTCAGTTACCTGTACTTAGGATTTTGTCAATACCAAGCTACTGAACTAACCTTTGGGGGTAGATTTCAGCCTTTTTGTTGTTCATTCTGTGTTTTTTCCAATTAGTTTAGTTTAAGTATCTTTGAAAATGTTCTTCTGGAATATTGAGATGGTGCCAAAGCAAAGTAAGTAGAAACATGCTGTCCCAGGTGCAGGGGTCTGTGGCATTAGAGGAATACAAGAATAGTATTTGATGGGTTCTGAAGTTCCTGCAACATAGTTGTGTTGGGGACATGGTCATTTTAAACAAGTGTTTTGTAAGCATTGTTTCTGTATTTAAACTCTATTTCCTAGCAGCTGTGAATGTTAAAACAGCAGAGATTTTCCCTGCAACCTTCCCGGAAAAAGGGCCAGATGAAGATTTGCGTTCAGCCCATGTTTTAACAGGAGCAACAGTGAGTAAAAATAAGGGGGGGACAGAGGGTATTTTTGCTGGAAGGGGAGACCAGTTAGGGGCAATGGAACGTCCAAAGTTTGAGGAAAAAATGCCTTGGTAGTGTTATGTCTGTAACAAAGCAAGAGAGAGAGACAGAAGAGTGGAGGAAAAGGCTAGTGCTAGAGATCAAACCGCTCCTGAGCTTTCAGCTGCCAGGGTAAGCCTTGTCTTGGAAGTACAGCTCTTCCTCCTGCGGTTACGACCAGCCTACAGCTTTCAGCAGGGCAGCTGACATCGTCCGGCAGCGCCTTTCAGTTCTGTTTGTTGGTGCAGTTTAATGTCTTGTTTGGCAGAACAGTTGGTTAATCTTAGTGCAGCGGGAATGAAGGGGAGCTGAGCTGGCACACAAGCTGCAGCTCAGGGCCTTCCAGATTAAGTACCTTTGCTGTCTCTCTCATCCGTGTAAGCCCTGTCTAACTCTGAAGGCTCCCTGTGTTGTTACAGCTCACCAACATCTACGATGCAAAGATGGAACAACTCCATATTGGGCCTTACTTCTGGAGGCCTTTCCCGCATGTGGATTTCTGGCTGGAACAAGATGATAAACAGATTTTACAGGTACCCGAAACCGATTATTTTTTTTTCCCTTCTAGCTTTGTAGAGAGAGGGGTATAGTCTGCCAAAGCTTCTCCCAGTGTACTGCTGGGGAGGGTGGGAAATAAGATTATTAAAAGGTGGAATAATTGAGAACTCTGTATTCTGAATGTCAAGCAGCAGCTCTTGCTACATTCTTGTTTTTCAGAATCTTTCCACATCACCCCTGGCTGAGCCACCTCACTTTGTTTCCCACATTAGATCTACGTTAACATTTTTAAAAGAACATCCCTTTCCGTCTCGCTCCCTGTTTCCTGACAGGAAACCTCGCATCTACCAAAAAAATGAAGAAGGGTTGTGGGAACAGGTTTGTTCTGGTAAGATCTAACCTGGAACCAAACACCACAACTGCTTTAGGGAAGTGTAGTCTTGCAAGACGAGCGGTGTGTTGCAAAAAGCCTACTGCTGGTCACAAACACTGTTGCTGTTCCTGTGCTTTTAAAAATAAAATATTTTGACAGAAGCAAGTTGCTCGCTCTGCATTACTTCCATAGCAATCTCTGCTACTTTGGAGTAAGAATTTGACCCTGTTCATGTGCTGTTGCTCCCATGAGTAATTTGATCAGCACAGGTAAAAAGAGGTAATGATTTTCCACACAGAGTGAAAGTTGCCTACACCTAAAGCTTACTGAAACAGAGGGAAGTATCCTTCAGCAATAACAATTCAAGAGTAATAATTTGAAGAATCTTTATTGAAACATTCAGATAGTATCTAAAGAATGAAGCTCATTCCAACAGAACTACTGGTTTAACACTTCCAAATATAAAAACATTAAAATTTAATTCTTGTGATAACTTCATCCCCAACAAATTACTCTTATTAACATACTTCATTGCACTAAAGAAACCAAGGAGGAAGACTAGTCAACAACTTAATTGGTTTTGCACTTTAGAAAAAAATTGCACTCTGATTTACATAAATTACCCTAACAACAAAATTAACCTTGTTCCCAACCCCACAGGATCTAGAAGCTGAAAGTCAAATCAGGTGACAGTACAATTCAAAACCCCCCCCCAATTTTTCAGAGTATCAAAGTCAGTCCTGCTGCCACTACAGCCACTATGGTGTTGATTTATATCTTTCAGGGAGGAGGGGAAAAAAAAAAAAAAAAAAAACCAACAAAAAAAAAACAAAAACCAAACAGACAAACTATAGTTCTACAGTGGTGGGACCGTTTTCCTCAAAATCAGACACCTTGGGGAAAGTAAGCTTTTCTAAAGATGTCCTTTCCACAAAAGGCTCTGAAAATTTTCAAAGTGGTAATTCAGGGTGGGGTGGGGGTGTGACAGCAGACAGACTTCAACACTTGAGCTTTTGATTTATTCAAAGCTTTGCTTGTGCATTAAGCAGTCCTAGATGTGATGATGGGCTGTAGTTTAGACAATCTACATAATTTCTTTGAATCTGTACAATTCCTACCATAGGTAAGTTACTCAAAAAATAAGTGTTGAAACCATCACAAATGTATTGGTTTTTCAAGCTTTACTACAACTATGTTTAAAAATACACAACAGAAAGAACTCCAGTTACACTACATAAAGGTCTTCAATAGTATTTGGTTTATAAAGGCCGTGCAAAGGAAAATAATGGTGTGTTGGTGATTCTTTCCAGTGGCAGAAGCAAGAAGCTGTTGAGGCATGCAGAGGCACTATTTCTTTCTAAAAGGTTTAAAACCCATTGACTTGGTGCCCACTGTACTGAGGGCCTTAGCTGGGGTCAAGTTGTGCAACAGCAGGAAGGAATGGTTGAGGGCAAAGCACTGTTCCGTGAGTCCCACGTACGCGGGCTTCCCTCCCTAACGCTCCCCACAGCTGTTTGGCGATCTTCTGTGTAAGGTAAAAAACAGAAGCAGAATAGAGCTAGTGCAACTTCAGGAGATGGTCTGCAGGAGGGGTTGAATTGAATTTTAAATACTAAAAATTTGAACAATTGGCAGCTGATAAAGTGTATTAACATAAAAAGATCATTTTACAGTTATTGGGTGCAACTTTTTTCTTAATCTTGTGTGTGGGTGATTGGTTAGTTAGCAACTATCTTCATGCTTAGATTCCTACAGGAAGAATAACTGCCAATTGTTTTTACAAATGTTTATGCGCAGTTAATAAATTTCACTAGTACTTTGGTGACACTGACATGTAGAGAATTAAAGCAACTGCAACAAGTGTACGATAAGACAAATCTCTGTCCCATGGGGGGGAAACCTACAGTTGTGCAAAATCCCAGTTAATAAGTTACAGTAGTTATACTGTACGTACTAGTGTGTGGCACTGTTCACATTTTAAATGCATCGTTACTACCCTGCCTCCCAGGGCACGGGCTTCCTCTGCGAAGTGCAATCCACAGTCTGGATTTTATCTTTGACTTTCTTGTTCCTCTACCTTTGTGCAGTCATGTGGCGATTTGTCACTCTGAATGTCCTCGGTGTCTGTCTTTGTGGCCTGTGGCACCTCCTTCTGCTCCTCTGGGTTTTCTGTCTCCAAAGGTCCTTGCTCTCGGCCAGGGGACAGAGTTGCAGGTCTCTGATCAGTCTTCTCCAGGTCATCGCAGTGGCTGACTGAACTGGTCTCACTGAATGCATCCGAACTTCTTAGAGACCTTTTAAAAATTTTCTGACCTGTGAAGTGTTCAAAGAATACAGTACCCGTGAAGGCAGCAAATACAAAATGGAGCACGCACAGGTTTCAAAGAAAGCATATGAATTGTACAGCTGCAAAGAAATCAAGATCTTATTTGAGTGCTAACTTGTACCCTAAACATAGATGTGCTCGCAGTGACAGGTGTGCAAGGGAACAGCGCCTGTTGTTTTATCCCATGTACACAGAGACTGTTAAGAGTTCAGCTGGAAAACAAGCGTCCCCATGCACAGTGAAGTCATTCTGAGGTACAATCTTGCACTGAAAAGTGGAGGCTGGAAGCCAGTCAACTCAAAAGGTGAGTCAAAACTCCAGTTTTCCTGCGACTCAAATCAACATTAAGTACGAATGCAACTACACAGAAAGTGCCATAGATTTAATAGATCTTCACCTTAGAACAACTGTCCACAAAATATTAGGTAGCAACAGAAACGCAGTTGCTTAAATGATTACACATTATTTATGCTTTCAGTTCAAATAAAACTCTTGTTTACCTGCTAATTTTTAAAACTCAATAACCTCGTAATAATGCAGCAGAAGATTCCAGACTTTATAGGCAGGTGTCAGTTAATGGGATAACAACTTCCTGTAGTCCCAGAAAGAACTCTTGGGGAGAAAAGAGATCGGGGTGTTGTTCCGTGCCATGTTTAAGGTTTGTAAGGCAGGCTTAAGGCACTAGGTGATGAGCACTAGTTCCAGATATTATGAAAGATGGAAAATCATGTGGGTCTTCCTAGGCAGCTCAGATGGCAGATGTTTCAGCAAGTTTTAGAAATAAAATTAAGACAGAGAAACTTACCAGGAAGTCTTTGCTTTGCAAGGCTGGAAGTAGGAGTTGGTGGTGGAGTAGTGCCTGTTCCTTGGGCTTTTGATACATAGGTAGACTCTGTGGATTCTAGAGAGCCTGCATGTTAAAAAAAGGCATCACACTGAATATAGCACAACCTAGACGAGGTTTCTGTTCCGCTGTATTTATAAGGTATGTAACAATCTTACCTTCACTGCACATTTCTGTAATGGCATGTTCTAGGTTGAGTTGAAACTGCCACTTGGTGATAATCCATTTCTGAGTACCAGGGGACATGAGTGCTGAGACTCACAAAGATGAATAAAGTTTCCCCTCACACTCCCTTCACAACACTGCTACGCCCAGGGTTCCTTTTCCCCTAATCCTCTGGGCACTTGACACATTCCCAGCTGCAAGCTCTGGAGCAGTGCCCTTGGAAGGGTACCTAGCTCTGAGGGGGGTAAGTATTCCCAAGGGAACCTTGCTGTTCTCTGCTGTAAGAACCTTCGGGTTGGTACATCAAGAATCAGGAAGAAAGATCCCCAAGGCAGCAGAAAGCCTTCCTCGCTGTTCAGAGACACACAGGCAGCTGGGCTATTGTTCTAGCTCCAAGAGAGGCTTTGCTGAGTTCAGGAATAATCTTAAGACCCTGCCACCATTTTTACAGTGAGAATTTATAATTATGTTAGTACATCAGTCTTAATGATGTAAAAGCTATAGACAGTTCTTTTCACATCACCAGACATGAATTACAAATATATGAGTTGAATAATAGTATTTTACATTGTAATAGTCCACTCATTACTGTCTCCCACAAAGCCAGGTTCACGCTAGCCCTCAGCTAGTTTTAGCCTGTCCTTGTCAGACACTGGGCCACTTAGCGTGCAAACGAGTGCTTTACCATCTGGCTCTTGCCACCTTGGTACCTCAAACCAGGATTTTGGTGAGAGACATCGAGTTCCAGCAGCAGAGCGGTACGTGAATGCCACTTTGCAAGCACGCTCAAGAGGACACGCACATACAGGGGGAAGCAACGTTCCAAGACCTGAGCTACCCTGCTAGCTTACATATTTATAAGCACCAAACCTTTGCAGCATGTGTAGCCAAAAGTCACAGAAATTATTCCTGTTAATAAATGCCAATGTCTAATACAGCTTTTTTAATGAGACTCAACACGCAAGAACAAAATGTGAGAAGATTGTCTTACTGGGTGTTACAAAAATAGCAAAAAGCATGTTCTTTTACATCCTGAGGGTGGGTTATGTCACTCGCGATCAAATTAGCACAAGAAAGCATGTTGCAGTTTTAGTATAAATTTGGAAACAGTTCAAATGACGGCACAGCATGGCTGCAGATACAGAGTCCTACCTGCTGTTAAATTGAATGTTCTTCCCTTGGGTGAGGCTTGGAATGGAGAAAACCAGTTCAGCACAGAGCCTACTACAGGTATTTGCCGTAGCAGTCCCTGCAAAGCACAGAATTAAACACTGGCTGGTGAGCAAGCTACCTGTGTTGTGACAAGTTACTTCAAGTTACCTAAATAACTGATTTTTAAAGCCTTACCTCTTCCAGAAGTCGTTCTTCATTTGCTTTCTGAAGCTGAAGTTGTGCTTCCTGTATCCCTTTTCTAACAACTTCAGTCATGTTTTCCAACAGCTAATGAAAACCAGAAATTATATTGTTATATATATTATTTGGACTTGAAATTGTCTTTTTAGTTCAGGTTTTGAGAATATAATCATGGTAGTTGGATATTTTTCTACTTTAAGAAAGTATTTCATAGAATCATAGAATGTTTTGGGTTGGAAGGGACCGCTAGCGGTCATCATATTTGACAGGCACTGTCTCATTATGACTGTAAATTAAAGAGTGTACAGACTGACTGCAGGATATTTGAAAGATATACCCTGAGGACAGAATGTAATTTTGAACGGGAACAATACATATTTTTATTTTCCTTAGAGAAGAGCCTGTGACTCAAACTCTTCAAAGATCTGCTTAGCACATAACCATTCATCAGATGCTGGATCTGACTGGGAAGAATTTTTAGCTTCATAGAGTAGATTTTGGGTTCTGTACGTGCCCAGGACTTACCTAAAGCAGCCTCACAGTAGGTCTAACCAGGTATGTGTCAGTCTAGCTACAGGTTCAACTTTGTTTTTCAAATTTACTACAGGACTGCCAATCTGATCCCTGAGGCATCCTCTGCCAGCATCAGTGATGCTTTACACTGCAAAGGACAAGCAGCTTGCTGGGAGAGCTACGCAGGCAATAAATGAACAAACCCATGAGATCAAAAAACAAAGTCACAGTTTTGTCACATGCAAGACAAATGCCAATTTCCATAACTTAATGCAGGTTTTAATATTGCACAAGGCCTACATGACAGGCACTTCCTCCAAAATGCCAAAACTTTGGGCTACACTCAGTTAATAAAGGAGAAAGAGGAAGCCGCTCCTTTTCCCTGGGGGAGAGGCAAGCCAGGAACTGACCCCCGCAGCAAGCCAAATACCCCTGCAGTGACTGCAGAAGGGAGTGCACTGGGGCTGCATTTAGAGTACAAGGAAGAACCACTGTGTTTTCTGGTCCAGTCAAGATGTTTGTCTTAAATTTTGGTTCTGCCTTTTAGTGTAATTGTCTGTACGTCCTAAGAGCTTGCTGATACTGGCGTAGTTTTTTTCTGAAAGCTTCCCTCTTGTACCTAACATCACTTATCTACGTGATGCAAGTGCCATTCTCACAGATTGGTTCCGCTTCTCAGATTTGGATCGAATGGTGTTAAGTACCTTCCAGTACCACAGGTCTACTGTGGCTGTTCCAAGGACTGCACCTTTCTGAGTCCTCCACTACTCTTTGTTCCTCCCTAGAAGCTTCAGGATCAGAGTGGCCCGAAGGTACTCTACAGGCAAACAATCTCACCCTCAGAACAGCATGGGAAGTCAGTAGTGGGGAGAAAATCTCCAGAAAACACTGCTAGAAAAAGTTTCGTTGTCAAAATCAACATACTCCCATGGGCAGAAATAAGCAAAGGATTTCTGAAGTGCTATTTATTTTTTAACTGAGGAAATTAAATGCCCAACTCTAGAGGAATGAAAGGACAGACATTTGTTTGTTATGCAGGTCATCTAGGAATTCTACTTCAGAGAACATATGGAGAACTCTCATCAGGTAAATGCTTTTACAAAAAGGAGTTGCATCATCAGCTTTATTAATGCAATATGTAATTTGTAATTTCCACTTTTAAGACACCAATTTAAATTTTTTTCACATATTTTAGGACACCGTCTTATCTTAAAGCTGGTATAAACAATCTCAATCACACTGCACCTAGCAGTGATGAGAAACACCAGCTCACAATCAGTCACTATCCACCCCCCCACC
>KL266737.1:0-10462 GCA_000699545.1 Podiceps cristatus
GTAGCTGTGCGTGCTCGTCGGTTGAGGAGCTTCCGTGGCATCTGCTGCGATGTGTTCGCCGTCAGTAAAATGGCATCTGCTACGATGTTTTTGCTGTTAATAAAACATAGTAGCATGTTGATGCTGCTGTTAAGAAAAAAGCGGTAACTGGTGGTGTTGGATACCGAGCTGCTAGTCTGAGTGTATCCGCTGGGGACTAACCAGCGTTCTCTGGCTTGCGAATTGCAGGTGTGTTTTAGAGTGGAAGATGGACCTGTTAGAGGGGGTCCAGAGGAGGGCCACAAAAATGATCAGAGGGCCCATGGCCTGTGGAGTCAGGCTGAGAGTGTTGGGGTTGTTCAGCCTGGGAAAGAGAAGGCTCCAGGGATGCCTTACTGCAGCCTTCCAGTATATAAAGGGGGCTTGTAAGAAAGATGGGAAAAGACTTTTTGTAAGGCTTGTAGCAAGAAGAAAAGGGGTGGTGACTTCAATATAAATCTACCCTTTTTTAGATTAGACAAAAGGATGATGTATTTTACAATGAGGGTGGTGAGGCACTGGAGCGGATTGCCCAGAGCAGCTGTGGATGCCCCATCCCTGGCAGTGTTCAAGGTCAGGGTTAGACACAGCTTTGAGTAGCCAGGTCTAGTGGGAAGTGTCCCTGTCTGTGGCTGAAGAGCTGGACTATATGACCTTTAAAGGTCCCTTCTAACCCAGACCAACAAATGGCCTACTCTGTGGAAATGGCAGAAGTTCTGGGCACCTGTGGGGACATTACCTCTATGGTTTTGAGAGCTGTGATGAAAACTTCATTACTTGTGGAAGGGTGTTTTGCCTCAAGTCATCTGCAGTTTAAAGACACTCTGCCATGTTGATGTATTTTGCATGGATTTTGGCTCACAGCTATGAGAAGAATGAGGATGAATAATCAAGCGATCATGGTTAATTTAATTTCTGAATCTGGTATGAATCTTTCTGTGAACTTTTAGTACAGAATACAATTATCCTGCAAAAGACTTAAAACTGGGTAATAATAAACATTTCTTTATCCTTTTGCTCACTTGGCCTAGTCTCAAAATTTGAGAGTTCGATGCCTCTCAAGTTGGTTTGCCTCTCCAACCAATCTTAATCTTTGTTCTTTTATACTGTTCTGAAGAAAGAGAATCTGTCTTTCTTTTCTATTCCTGTCCCTGTTTCACTTTAGAATGAGGTAACAACTAAGATAGGTAAAGGTGAAGGTGTGGTGGGTTTTGTTTTGGTGTTTTCTTTGGGGTTTTTTGTTTGTTTTTTCCTGAAGATTAACTCTTTTTATTAATTTTTTTTCTCAAAACTTGTAGGTTACTTACAGACAACTGTAGAAGAACTTTGTGATGCTTTATGCTTGAACAATGGCAACAAACGACAGTGTTAATATCTTGAACTCCGCTTATCTAGCAGTGGAATATATAGACTCTTTCTTGCCAGACAATCCCTTGCAGCAACCATTTAAAAATGCCTGGAATTACATGCTGGATAACTATACTAAGTTCCAGATTGCAACTTGGGGATCACTTATAGTTCATGAAGTTTCATACTTCTTGCTCTGTGTACCTGGATTTGTCTTTCAGTTTATACCATACATGCAAAAGTATAAAATTCAGCAGGTAAGACAAAGTTGTGAACTGTGCACTTCCTTACTTGTCTTTGAATATGCGAAGTAGAACGTATAACTGCAGTATCCTACTTTCCAATTTATATCACCCCATTTCCTCAATCACTGTGGGCATCTTGGAAGTGACAGAGCAAAATGACAGTGTGTGTGAAGAAAGAAAGAGAAGCGGATTTTGGGGAAGGGAAGGACAGTTGTGGTTTGTGGGGTGTGGTGTTTTTTTTTTTGTTTGTTTGGTTTTTTTTCTGAGGGAGGATATCCTTTCCACCATGGTGTCATAGGGAGAACAGGGTATGTCAATCTCTGTTAACAAAGTTACATTTTCTCTATGTAAGTTTATTTATCAGCAGGGGAAGGTGTAGTAGAATCACAGCTTCTGGTGATAGAGGTGTGTCATAGTATTATGAAAGAATTACATGGTGTGCTTATTTAATAGCAACTGTCTCTCTTCAAAAATCTCTATGCACACCCTCTTGAAAGGATTTGGAAGTATTTTAACAATGAAGAAAGTCTAGGGTGCACTGCAAACTCCTCTAATTGTTAGCAAAGGCACACCCAGTGTCTAAAGAAGATTGTTTTCCCCCAGTTCCTTGTAATAATTGGGAATTAATAATACCAGCTTCTGAAATTACTACAGTACTTGGTGAAATATCTCACTGCCCAAACTGGATGTTTTCTAGACAGCTTATTTATTCACAAACTTGTATCTTCAGCTTCTCTTTTTATTATTTCAGCTATGGAAATACAAACTTAGATTTGTGTTAAACTATTGAATATGAAATATTCCTGCTAATTATAAACACTGAAACAACAAGAATAGTTTGGGGCAACTGGCAAAGGCAACCTCTGTTAAGAGAGATGTACTTTAAGTTCTGCAGAAAGTTAGCTTAGAAAAAACAAGAGGTTTTGATGAAACTGAATCCAATTCCTTGTAATTTGTATCGCCTGAGTTAATTTGTATTATGGGAGAACATGCTATCTGTCTTCCAAGGAGGAATGAAAGTGCCTACAAAGTAATTTTTGTAGTACTTCAGTTACGTGCAATAGAAGTACTGATTCTTTCTGCTTCTTCTTAGGATAAACCGGAAACATGGGAAAAACAGTGGAAGTGTTTCAAAACACTCCTCTTCAATCACTTTTTCATTCAGCTTCCTCTGATTTGTGGCACCTATTACTTCACAGAATATTTTAACATCCCGTATGAGTGGGAAGAGATGCCTAGATGGTAGGTAGATTTTTCTTGTACCTTGATGCTGGGTTGCATACAGTTGGAGGCAGAATGTTTAACAAATAGTGTCATTAACTCTAATACACTGCAATTTTTGGCAATGTAAACTGTATTTGTAAATCTTGCTTCTGTTGATGCTTAACTGCTATAAGAGCTAATTAGAGCTTTCTAGATTTTTCTTTTTCTTTTTAATGGCCCTAAATTGTTCTGATACTTAGAGGAAGGGGAGATTAGGAGGGAGTTTATGGAAGCGAAGCAAGATTCATGATGGATGTGGGTTAAATATTGGACTTTCTGGATTTTTTTTATCCAACGTTTTTTAATTTCTTCCCACCTTGTTTTATATCATAGCAGCAGTGTGTTCCTCAAAGGAGAGAATGTACCACCCGCTTCACGTTCTCTTTTTTTGCACTAAACCGATACACCTTTAAACAAAGCTGAATTAGTCATAAATGCTGCCTTCTCCCTCACCCTATGCCCTGATAGCTGATCTTTACCACAGAAGTTCATCTTTCTTGGAAAGCTATTTTCTGTGATTTAGTTAGCTGATGTAGCTCTATATTTTTTAAATCTAGGCCATAAACAGTCTGTGGGTATTCTCTGTAGACTCCATATGTAACATTGAAATGATGGCTTGTTATACTGCATGCTGGCTTCCTTCAGCGTTTCAACAGATGAGCTGAAAAGTGCAATAGCCCTTGTACCGGATAGTATTTTTAGTATGTTAAAAAGGTAGCGTCAATGCAGTGTTATTCAGTCAGCAATACGCCTGAACGTGTCCCGCCCTTACTAGCATATAAACTGTTTTTATCTTTCAAGACTGTGGATCTGCTAGTATATTCTATAACTAATAGCTCTTCTGCTTTTTAAAGGTATGTTTTGGTTGCCCAGTGTTTTGGATGTGCCGTGATTGAGGATGCCTGGCACTATTTCCTGCATCGATTGCTGCATCACAAGAGAATATACAAGTATATTCATAAGGTTCACCATGAGTTTGTTGTATGTATTCCTTGATTTTTTTTTTTGATAGTTTTTAGTATACGCAGTTTCATATAGCTAATTTAAAGGTCTTATTTGAACAACTTGAGAATTTTGCATCCCTCTGACAGTGGCGTAGATGCCTCATCTTGAGCTCTCTGTCAGGAAGAGTCATCCATTTTGTTTCTGGAAACACCTCCTGTAATTTTATTTCATTTAATGGGAATGAGAGATCACACTCAATTCTTCTAAAGTTTGATCGTATCTGTTGAGCTTGATGAAGCAGGCTTTTTAAAGTATATTTATATGTCTGATTGTTAGGGGAAGGGAAATGGTGGGTTTCTGGGTTCGACTGTTCATCAGTTTTCCGCCATGTAGGGTATTAGCCAGAGTGTGCTAATCCCTGGAACGCAATCTGGACAGGCGGCTCCGGCATGGCCTAGCTGTGTGCATCATATGTTC
This sequence comes from Podiceps cristatus, assembly GCA_000699545.1. Taxonomy (NCBI): domain Eukaryota; kingdom Metazoa; phylum Chordata; class Aves; order Podicipediformes; family Podicipedidae; genus Podiceps; species Podiceps cristatus. Next base: position 4,296 of record KL266737.1, read on the forward strand.
AGCATGGTTCATTCAGGGGAGGATTATAGCTTTGGATATAGGCGTCTGGAAGCAGTATAAAAGCCAGTTGCGTGATACAGCATTGAGAGCGCAGTGCAGTATAGAGGTGTTTTGGGTGGTTCTGCATTTAGCGATGCTGGCGCTGAGATTGAGCACAGGGTAATGAGCCATGCTTGACTGGAGGTGGCACTGTTCTGAGCCAGGGTGCAGCTGTGCTCAGCTGGTACTGTCTCTGGATCACTGGACCACAGAGGTCAGCGCTACTGTGTTTCCGTACTGCTGTGCCTCGGTGTATAACCTCTGCCGTGCCCAAGGTAAAGTGCAGGCTACCGTGCCTGGGGTGGTTAATACCGGCTGCCGATAATAGAGAAGCTTGGTATTGATTGATGGCGTGTATATGTACATCCATCTACAGCAGTAGCTGCTGTTTTCCTCTTGCTCTTGGCAGCCCCCCACGTCTCTAACAGGAGCAGCATCTGGCCATTACTCCTGAGAAGTTAGCAGTTCACACAGAAGTGATCTGTACGCTAATGGCTGTTTCACTAAAAACTTTCCCTGAAAGTAAAAGGGGATAATTTTAAAATCACCCTTAAGCCAAAGTGGACTTTTTTTTTTTTTTTTCCTCCTGATAATCAAAATTATAACCTTCAGTATTAGGTTAATTTTTTTTTTTTTTTTAACTATTATCTTTGTAGTGTTCTGCTTTTGAAAACTCTCTATGGAATGTCTTTTTTTGGTAAACCAAATGTAGGAATGACTGGTGTGTGTGTATATTAAGGAAAGAAAATGTTTTATTTCAGTCTCAAAATAACATTTGAACGGTACAAATTTATTTTGAAAAAAAGTCAAAGATGAGGGTTGGTTTATTTATTTATTAAAAATAAATCCCAAGTGAATCCTGATTCTGAGAATGTTTTGGCTTCCTTCTTTCTCTGCTTCCAAGAATGGATGTATAGCAAAGTTGATAGGAGCTTGCTAAACACGTTACTTTTGCTGAAATAAGGCTTTGGGTAATGGTAAGCCTAAATAGAAGTTTACAACTTCTTGGCTAGTAGTGAACTGTTTGGAATCACTCATGGAGTCATAATCCTTATGATCTTGAATACTGTTTCCTGTTTTCCCACCGAGGAGCTGAACACCTGTGTTAAGGCCTTTGCTCAGACCATTTCTTTGACCTGTTTGTTCTGTTGTGTTCTTGTGGGGTAATGGGAAGGGGAGAGTACCACAAAATGGCGATTCTGATTTGAGGGCATATAAAATTTTAAAATGGTGACTGTTTTCCTGTCTGTTACCTCTTTTCTAGTCTCCATTTGGAATGCAAGCAGAATATGCACATCCTCTGGAAACACTTATCCTTGGAACTGGCTTTTTTATTGGAATTGTTGTTTTCTGTAACCATGTGATTCTTCTGTGGGCATGGGTAATATGTCGCTTGATGGAAACCATTGATGTACACAGGTGAAATCCTCATTGCTTTTTAATAATTGCATTTTCTCTTCTCCCTGAGTCTGTCTTAGACTTACCTGTCTCTTTCAGTGAGCTTTACTGTTTATTTTGCACTGAAATGCTTTTACAGGTCTTACAAAGAATGATACCACCTGAACAGTAAACACTTTTCTGTGTTGAGGTAGTGTTAATAACAAATCTTACTGATTAAAAGAGGGTAGACTGCCAGCTAGGGAATCTCAAGGAGGGTTTTGGAAGCTAAGTGCCTCAGTAGGATGTCTGGCTCTTGATATTTGAGTACAAGTGACTTTAAGCATATTAGAACTCCAAAAATCAATTACAAAATGTGATATTCCAGGCACGAGTTCTTTCCCTTTAATATTTTGTCAGACAATTTTCCTGGCAAATAGAAACTTTAGGCTGTACAACTACTGACTGTCTTTAAAATAAATGCATAAATTGTTTGTTTATTTATTTATTTATTTATGGTAGATGTGAAGGACAAGACTTCTTGTCGCTGTAGTAAAACTGACTTTCAAATTTGGCTCCCAAATGCTAGTGCAAATCCCTGTAGGCTTAGTTGAGTTCATCTGCAAATGAATGAGCTTTTCTTTCTGTTCTTCAAGAGGAAGAGGACAGGCAGAGTTCATTTTTGAAATGCTAGTATTACACTTGACCTGTGTCTGTAAATGCATTATGAAGCATATGGTGTCTTACTGTAAGCCAAGTGACAAGTGTTTTAGTGTAACGTGAGCTACTAATGATCTCATTGTACAAATAATTGCTGGTTTTGGCATATATTGGTTGTAGAGTGAAAAGTATATGTTTTGACATATCATGAAGTAATTGATTCAGAATATGAATCTCCTTTGATAATTACCGTTTTAGTTTGTTGTCCATGAGGTATTTTTAGCACATTACCTTGTGCTGTCCCCACTAGGTGGTGGTAAGATGCTTTACAGTACTACTATGCAAAAGAGTTGAAATCCCTCTAAAGCAAACTGTTCTGGTTTTAATATTACTTTAATCGTATATTTTGAGTTTTAAATGTTTGAAGAACTTGCAGAAAACTGAAAATAAGAGTAGAAATACTACATTTGCCGTTGATTTCAGATGCTGTTTGATGAGCAGCTGAGCTGATGTTCATACCTTGTCATCAAAATATGGTGTTATTTCTTGTTCCTCCTTCCTAACGTCACCCTTGGGTCAGTTAAAGCTTCTGAGTCAGCCACTGTGAATTTTTAGGTGACTTGATTTTTTTTTGTGTTGCCTAGTAAACTGAGCTGAAAAGTTCAGCCAATGCCAAAGCCGTTGTGGGATAGTTTACAGAAGCATTTCTTTTCCTATTAAGCCAGTGTTGCACTGATTACATCAGGGTTTTATAATACCAAAGAAATGGGTTTATTTTATAAAATGACAAGTTAGTGTCTATATTTTGTGGTTTATGCCTGGGGAAGAATCCTTACTATAGTTGCTTTTCTTTTCCCCCCTCCCCTGTAGTGGCTATGATGTTCCACTGAACCCTCTTCATTTGGTGCCTTTCTATGCGGGGGCTCGTTTTCACGATTTCCATCACATGAACTTTATCGGCAATTACGCTTCAACCTTCACGTGGTGGGACAGAATTTTTGGTACAGACTCTCAATTCATTGCCTATAAAGAAAAAGAGAAGAAGCAACAATTTGTGATGAAGAAGAAGGCTAACTAAATTTCCGGTGTAAAAATTCTGATGCTGATACTGGTAGTCATTTTTTGCTTCCCTGTAAAGCAAAATAGTGATCGGGTGTTAAGCATAAATCTTGTTCCTTGGCTACTAAGTGGTAGGGAAAAACAGCTAATTACACTGCAGTATCTTCCTAATGGGAATGCTTTCTATTTTATACGTAAGTACTGCATATATTTTAACTACAGATTTAAAGATGATGCAAAAAACCTGAGATGACTTGTGTCTTTTTTTTTTTTTTTTGAGGTGGCAGGGTGGGGGGAAATTCAATTTTATCTTTAATGTTGCCCACTTTGGATCCAGGTAAAATTGTATATGTACACTGAAATCGGACTTAGTTTTTTTTAAAGATATATTCTTAAATTTGTAATATCAAATAGCAGAAGATATTAACTATTATCAGCACTGTATTATTTAAATATTGAGTAAAAGTTGCTTAAAACCAAAACATCTGTTAGTGGAAAGCTTGGACAGGCCTTTTGCACACTGGATAATGCGAACTGTTAATAACAGAATACCTGGCTAAACATGAGTTACTGGAGACATTCCTGATCTAGATTTATTATGTTGTTTTAGATTACAGGTAAAAAGATTAGAAGGTTTTGTTTGAAGAAACTGGTTTTTGCTGCTCTTTTGAAGGTAGTCTGTCAGTGTACTTAGCATTTACATTACATTCTTCTCTATGTGTTGTAATTTGCTGAACTGACTTGTTGCTATATTTGCACTTGTGACTGATGAAATAAATGTGGTTTGGTTTGATGCATGTATTATAGCTTTCATATGGTTTTTAATACAAAGCTGTGATAAAAAAACATGTAGGCTATAGCGTCTTACTCTGTTCCTCTCTTCAATAAAGAAGGATTATTTCTGTTAGTACAGTCTACAACAGTTCCATCTGTTAAACTACTTACAGAGACAGTGGTAAAAAATGAAAATGGAGAAGATCTTGGAAATCCTGCTGGTTTGTGTTTTGAAGGGCTTGGGTGCATAGCTATTTAGTGTAGTGACGACTTTTGGCCTAAGTGCGTTCTCGAGTTAAACTACAGCGCTCACAAACCAGAATCTCAACATCTACTACTTGAGTCGTACTAGTAACAGAAGCAGTAGTCTAATATTGTTGAATGTACTCTACATATTTTTCTGCTGCACGGGCAATAACAGTGGAAGTGTTTAAGAAGGTCTTAAACCCACATAAAGATCTTGCACTTTGTATTTTAATGTCAGCTGCTTTTCAGACTTCAAATACCACTTCATCTACCCTGGAAGTCCTTTAGAGATGCTTACCATGTTTTCCTTACTCAAGACCGCCAGAACTTTTATGCTGCTTCCTATGCAGTCTGGTGTAATCCTCAAAACGGGGACTCCTGTGAAAGTGCAGATGAGATCAGGCTTCTAACAAAAAAACAAGTTGTCAATGATATTCAGAGTGATTTGAATATTGCCTGAGATACGGGAGTAGTTCGGATTCCTCTTCTGCATGTGCTTTGTAGAAGCTTTTGGTTCTCTATCCCGAATGAAATTCTAAGTTCTTCCTCTTCCCTCTAAAAGGAAGTAAAAATACTTGACTGCAGCAGGTGAATGGAAGCTGAAATCCCAGTATTCCGTTTTTAGCAGGGACTGGTACTTGAGACATCCTCAATCCCTATGCACTGCCAGCCTGAACTCTCTGTGGTGGAAGCAACCTCTTTAATCAGATTTCAAAGATGGCCTTTATCCTCTTTGCTTTGTGAGCTCCCACTCTCATCCTGCAGCTGCAGCTATACTTGGCTTTATTTTACTGAACCCCTTGCCTAAAAATACAAGGAGTGCTTCAGATTTTCCCTGCATATGTGATTCTATTCACTGTTCTCAGCCTGCTGGCTTGTGCCTACGCACTGTTGCAAAATTGTGTACAACCGTGAGCTGATTGCTTAAATACTTCAGTAAAGGTACATGTCAAAGCTTGGGCTCTCGTCTGCTGTTGGGGAGCTCAACCAGAGCACTGGAAGCTTGATAGGATGACTTACAAAGTCACAACATATATTCCATTCTTCTAGAGGCTTCAAAAATAAGGAATGTTACTTTAACACATATGCAATCTTTTTAGGTACAGTGTGCGTGGGGTGGGATTTTTTTGTTCTTTCTTCATGACTTGAATCCGTGTTTTTCTGACACCCATTGCTATTTCAGTTTTTCAGATTATTTTACATATGTTCTTAGAGCAGAATGTGATCTCATTATTGCTTTTGATCGTCTTTCTTTAACAAATCCCTAGAGAATTATACAAGCTGTGCTTTATAAATCTATTTTTTGCTGAAAATAAAATGTGCCCACTGGACCTCTCTCAAAACAGGAACTGGCATTTGAAAACCACAGGCTTGTTTTGCTGCAGGACTCGCATAGACCTGCGTTTCCCCACCACCCCACCACATTTTCAAATGCAGAATTTCATATTCATTACTGAATGTGATGCTGGCTAGTAAGTGATCTCATTACTATGTATCTTTTATGCATATTAAGAGCTATGTTTGGCAATTACATTTTTGAGGTTTTAGGCCTTTATTAAATAAGGCTTCACTTATTTTTTCTCCCCATATTTAGTGACAGAGACTATAGAGTATGTGTAGTTCTGAAAACTAAGAGGTTTTTGTGCAACAGAAAAAAATGAGAGACACAAATGAGTGACAGTTTTGAGCTCTTGACAAGGTGCAAGAAAACCTTACACAATCTGTTGTCCTTTATCCTCTTTAGCAAGGAGATAGATTTAACTCTTAAAAGTGGTAGGATAGGGCAATAAGTGGGCGAGCAACATTTTTTCACAACTTAATCCTTTTCTGAAAGTCCAGTTTAGTTTAAATAAGTCTCATCATAGAATCATAGAATGGTTTGGGTTGGAAGGGACCCCAAGGATCATAGAGTTCCAACCCCCCTGCCACAGGCAGGGGCACCAACCTCCTGACCTGGATCTACACAAGGTTGGCCAGGGGCCCGTCCAACCTGGCCTTGAAAACCCCCCGGC
>JMFS01048080.1:0-21249 GCA_000699545.1 Podiceps cristatus
GGAACAAACAGCCAAGCAAATGAACAAACAGACCCGAATGAACTGGGGATGCACACACACATGACACCCACGAAAATAAGGAAACAATAAGGGGACGTGAACAGAACACAAACTGAACAAAAAGGAACTAGAAGGGGGCAAATGGCTGACCCTCACTCATACCGGCCATGACACCTATGTCATGGAACACTCTTTTTGGCCAGTTTGGATCAACTGTTCCGGCTGGGCCCCTCCCAGGTGTTTGCACCTGCACATCAGCAAAACTTGGGAAACTGCAAAATGTCCTTGATCATTTAGCAGCAACCAACAACAGTGTACTATCACCTTTTTCACATACTAAATCCAAACCACAGCAGCTGCTGAAGATAATGGCCTGGCTGAAACCAGGACAGATGATTTGCAGAACTCACCAGAACTTGCAGGTCACTTCAGCATTGGTTAACTTGAGAGCTTCTTAGTGAGTGCATTCTAACGGTGATTCTGATGTAGTTGCTGACATTAACTGTTAACGCAGCTCCAGGCAGGGAAAAAGAGGTTTCTGTCGAACACTCCTAAAAATTAAACTACACATTTTAATATTAGCTCTCTTTCTCATTTGAATAACTGACTATTTTAAAATTAGTATTTTGACATTTTGGCTTGTGATATGTGTATTTCCGAGTGCTCTTAAAATCTGTGCTTTACAATCTACTCTTTGATTGTAGTTTGTAGTACTACGCTTTGGGTAGGACAACTTGACAAAAGGACCACTCAACAGGATGTTGGAAGTCTTTTGGAGGAGTTTGGCCCAATCGAATCAATAAATGTATGTATAAATGGTGCAGTGTAAGATACTTTGATATGCCTTGGTTGCAGTAAGTCTTTTCAGACTGTTTTAAGACAGCTTTATTTTTTGATACATTCAAAAGAGTCAAGAGCTCTTATTTTCTATATGGATATGTTTTCTAACATGAAAACTCAATTCATTTGGCCCCTTTGTAGAAAAACAAGGAGGCAGTTGCTTTAGTTTCTTGCAGTTTAAAAGTACTCTTGGGGGTAATACAGAAGATAATCCCATTTTCGTAAAAATCATGCTTTCTCTGGAGAGAATTGAGTGAGAAAGGGCTGTTGAGGCGATCAGTACAGCATACATACTGTGCTGCTGAGTTCCTTGTCTGCTCCATTTTGTTTGATTATAGAAATGTGGACTCTCAGCTGGTGTTCTTTTTTCTTTTGCTTTCTGTTTCTCTTCTGTCATTTTAGTCACAAACATGGGGAACTATTGTTATGCTTTTCTGTATGTAAGGATATTTTTATATATAAATAATAGCTGTTCCAGTAGCTATAAAATGTCATTTAAACAAACAGACAAAAAGAAGTGACTGTAATTTTCTTGCTATTCCCAAATTTTGTAAAACAACGTAGAAGGTTTTTTCTCAAATGCATTACAAATAAATCAAATTATTACAAAACTGCAGATAAAAAAATGTGAAGGTGCAGCTGGCAGCTTGTGGCATATGACGTGAAGTGGGATATTAGCGTCTTCTTTCTTCCAATGGAAAAACTAATTGCAAGACCACAGCATGTACATGAACACTACTCTTTAGCAGTTTTAAACGATTAGATGTACAACAGTTAATCCATGTTCTTACACGGAAGAGAGTTTAAAACATTCCACATAAGAAGTTGCTTTTAATATACTAGATTTTTTTTATTTCCTGAAGACACTGGCTATCTTAGACTCTTAAAGTAATATTCTCTTTCGTACTCCCATAGTCCTTTTTGAAACACCTGCTGATGTTCCAGTTTACTGTAATTGAACACTTGTATGTTGTTCATTACTTTGTTAATGTGCTAGCAAAACCTTTTTTTTTTTTTTTTTTTTTTTCCCCCCCTTAAAATACAAACAGATGATACCGCCTAGAGGATGTGCCTATATTGTAATGGTTCACAGACAAGATGCTTACCGTGCCCTACAAAAACTGAGCCGAGGAAACTTCAAAGTCAATCAGAAATCTATAAAGGTACTTCTTGGAACATGTCAAGCTGTTCTAAAATTTACTGTAATTACTGTAATCCTTTCTCATCTATTCCAGACTCATTTATAAGAGTAGATATCTTAGACTTTTTTGTATTCTGTAAAGATATGTGAATGGACCACTTTTTAATTGATAAGTATTCTTCCTGTTCTGTAATGTGACTAGTGGAACTTTTGTATTGGTTTTCTTGAAAGATTGCCAATAATTGTCTAGCCAACAAAAATAGTGTCCTTTTAGTCATTACAGTGGACTGTAACTATGCTTTTCTTGTTGCTGGTTATTTGTCTTATAACAGAGTTTAGTTATTTATGATAATCCTACAAAGAATAGTAATAAATAAGGAGAACACATTCATTGCAACGTTCTACAAAAGGAGGAACTTTAACTGTTAGTGTGACACTGTCCTCTGAAGGGAAATAGAATTAATCTTAGTGACTGGGGAATGTTTGAAGAAACCACCGTTACACATTTTTACAAATTGCCTGCAAGAGTCAAGCCAATATATAAGAACTAAGTCTGCTTTTTAAAAAAACCCTCCTATTTCAGAGGTTTGTAACTAACCTGTTTTTCCTGCTGTTTCAATTAGACTATTCTTTTGCTTTTTTACCAAATGGTAATGCTGTTTTGTGAAAACTAAATATTAAATTCATTAAAATGGAAACATTTTAATGACCACATGTATTTTTTCCCCCCCAAGATTGCATGGGCTTTGAATAAAGGAATAAAGCCAGATTACAAGCAGTATTGGGATGTAGAATTAGGTGTTACTTACATACCATGGGACAAAGTAAAACCTGAAGATCTTGAAAGTTTCTGTGAAGGAGGAATGTTGGACAATGAAACTCTAAGCCCAGGTAAAGTATTACTACATCTTTAAATGCTTTTTAAAAATTGTCATTTTGTGCTGGTGTACTGGAGTTGGTGTGGCTGACTTTCCTGACTCTGACGTGCATATAAAATCCTCAGAATGGCCAGGAAGTGCAGCATGTGTAACTCTCAGATTGGAGGGATTTTGTAAGCAGTCAGTGCCAGTCCCTCATCAGGAATTGTGCAGCTGTGTTACGAGGGGTTGGGCTAAAAATGCAGGTGGGTACCAGGTGACCTGTCAGCCGTGCTGGTGATTGCCCTTGGTGGTAATGCACGATGGAAGTGCCAGCCTGGTCGTCGTCCCCCGCCCCGCTCCCCGTTTCTGCAAGGCACCCTAGCAAAGGAGCCTGCCCTTGGAGTACTTCTGTAGCAAATCAGCTGATGGCAGATTTGTCATTTCTAAAAAAATAAGTGCCTATAGTTTTCACACTTGTGACATTTTCAATTCCTTTAGCAAGTCCTGTATGCATAGCGCCCTAAGTAGAATTACTGTTATTTTGTATCTAAGCAGTGAAAATATCAGGCTTCTGTGGTTGTATTAAGAAAATGACACCTGTTATAATCAGTAGCTTCAAATCAATATAGAGTCGCTAGTGTGCTGGCTGTTGCAATTTTGAAAGTAGTATTAAATGAATGCAGTACTTAAAAATTAAAATTGCCTCAAGTTCTTTGAATTGGTACTCTAGACTGCTGTGCACCCTTGTGATGTGTGCTGTCTAGTTACAGAAACATTGTTTCAGGGTTTTCTCATTCTGTCCCATTTGCCTTAGGTGGTGGTTATTCTAAATAGTAGCATCTCTTCATAATAAATACACAAAAATAAGCTGAGTATGTCTTTTAAATGAAAGTCTAACATATGATAAACATAAACTCAGTGTGTTCCAGTCTTCTCGGTGCTTTTCTCTTCCCATAATGCCTCTTCACTGATCCCCTTTTTCTGCTTAGCTGTCTTTTCCCAGGAAGTTCTGACAAACAATAGGAGCCATGTTTTTTCTGTAAAATTAGTTTAAAGCCGTATTTCATGTTTCACTTGTTTTGCTGCTGTTCTTTGTTGTTGTGTTCTCCTTTTCCTTTGTTCAAGACTTCAAAATGTTGTTTTTTCAGAAATGACTTCTCAAATTAGTGAAAAAGCTGCTGCCTTCTTGCTCTAGAGCAATGGCATTAGTCTGTTGAAAGCTTGTCCCAAAACAGCCTTACTGGTTTTGTTACATGTAATGTGTTTCAGAGTCCAGGGCATGTACGAATGCTGTTAGTGCAAGGAATTGTTAAATGACTAATGAAAGGAATAAATCTACTTGCCATGTGTCAGTGATTTGCTGTACTGCATTTAAAGTGATTAGGAATTTTTAGTGTCAGAAATAGGTTTAATTGCTTCTTAGCGCTGTGCTTCTTTTTATCTGAATTATGTCATTTCTGTAAACATCACAGAATGTGGTAGTTTTATGTAGCAGTAGTGTTGACAACTTGTCCACTTCTACTGAGCTGATACATGTATGTTTGTTTTTGTTTTGTTTTATTTTTGTAGAGTGGAAGGGGATTCCCAAGAAGTCTGAAAATGAAGTAGCTCAAAATGGAGGTGCAGAAGCTGCACATAATGAACCAGTATCACCTATACCTAAAGCTTTACCTGTTCCAATTCCTGTTCCTATACCTGCACCAATAACAGTACCTCCTCCGCAGGTGAGAGTTGCTTCTCATTTGCTCTGTATATCTAAACAAAAATTTACTTTAAATAATAATTCGGTACTGCAGTATGTAAGTTAGAGAGGGAGGAAATGACAATGAATGGTAACTGGTTGATTTTGTGGAGGTGTTTGTCATGTTGTTTTCCCCGGTTAAAAATGCTCTTGTTAGGAGACTGGCTATGCTGTCAATTTATGAAGATATCTTTCCTGTGCCATAAATCAAGTATACACCTAAAATCGCTTACTTGAGCTTCTTTATGTAAAAGCGCAACAGAGTCTTGTAGAACATTACTTTTCTGCTAAGTCACAGTGCAATGGAAGACTTGGAAAAAACTGAACCCATTTGGGTTTGGAGCATGTTTGTGCTCAGCAGGAGCAGAGCATCTGGTTCGATTTCCCTGAAAAGGGATGTAGTTTGCATGGACTAGAACAGCCCTGGGAACTGAGTCAGCATGTGCCTAGTGGGAATGATGGAGAATTTGCTCCAAAACCTCATTGCTGCTCTAACACTAATGCAGGCAGAGCATTATGTGTGCCTGCCTGATCTTATTTGAAGTATTGTAGGACTGTACTTCTAATACCTGTTCTCTCATTCCTAAATAAATTATTGCAGTAGGTTCTCTTTATTAATGGGCTGAATTGCATCCTCTCGGTTTTATGATTGCATTTTTTTCCTGTTTTCCTGATTAATTTTCCTCACTGTTGGCTTAAATAAGCTATAGACCTTCTAAAATATGCACATTGCTTTCATGTTTGTTCATGTTCTATATACTCTTTAAGAGCCTTTGAGAATTTAATATAAAATTTTTCATGCTCTGTTGTTATAATGGTTCTTTAATTGAAGTTTAATGTGTGTTCATTAAAAGAACACTGTCTGAAATTTTACCATTAGTTTAAGTAGCTTTTAATAATAATTACTGCCTTCAGTGTTTTATAATCTGTATTTCTTTTAGCTTTGCTTATTGACGTGTTACTACTTTTATAATAATAATTTCTTTAGTTTTCCTAATAAAATTTAGTATTATACCTTCTCCCAAATGGGAGGAAGTGGGAATAAAGCTATTTTATATTTTGAGAAAATGTGTTTTATGAACGACAACATGGTGTAGACACTTAGAAAAGATCAAGAACTCAAATTATTTGAAGACCTATATAATTTAACCAATTATGTGATTTGAGAACATAATATGTTGAATTTTGTGTTGTTTTGACACAGAATTCCTGAAATACTGTAAGGTATTTTTAGTAAATGAACATTTGAAAGTCAAATTTCTAATTTCAGAGAGCTTCAATAGCCATTAACTGTATTAAATATTAGTGATGTTGTTTTCCTTAAATCTGTGCTGAAAAAGAAAGTGTAAAGAAAAAAACGACCAGTTTCAGAATATACGAGTGTGCCGATTGCTTGTCTCAGCCTTATCAGCATCAAAGGTTTTTACTGCTGCAAAGACACTTGTGTCCTCGCAAATTCAAGAGTATCAGAGAACTGTATTTAGTCTTTACCTTTGGTTTTGCTATGAACTTTTTCATGTTGTCTTACACTTGACCAATTCAGTTGTCTTCTCTGGAGTGCCATAAAATTAAAATAGTTTAATGATTTGTAAATAGTTCTTAAATGTCAAAATTAAGTTCAGCTGTGATGATGGTAGTGGTGTTAATAGCATGTTTTGTAATATGCAAATGTGACCTAATACCTAAAGGAAAAAGCTCATTGTCTTCTGCTTTTTTGTTTAAATCACTTTGTAGAGTACCACTGCATTTTAATTAGTGTATTTTTGTCCTCTGATACTAGCAGAACTGCTTTCATTTGTATTTGGCTTCAGTTTTGGGGACTGTAAGATGTGGGGAGGTTGTTAGAAGTGCAGGGTAGCTGTTGATGCTGTCCAGCCTGGAACGGGCATCTGTACCAGGACGCTGGGTCTGTCCATCTGGCTGCTTCCCTGTTAGCCCGAGAAGGCACCCTGCCCACCCTCGTGCCTCTGACCAGAGAAGCGGGCTCGATGCACGTGGTTATGTCAGAACAGGCTCTGTTTCAGGCTGCAGTGATCAAGCATAGGGCTGCTTGACAGATAACCCCAAACAGCTCTGACTGCCTGATTCCCATACCTTACTCTCTCTTTTCTCACTTCTTGACCTTCCTTTTGTGTTTTCTCCTCCCTTTCTCCACTCCAGTCTCCTTCCAAGTAAACAGTTCTCCCCTATTTTTTTTTTCTTTTTTTCCCTGCATCCCTACCCAGATTTGCTATTTATGATACCATTACCTAAGTACTATTGTCCTGGTATGGTATTTCTGGATATGGTTACTTAGGTGCTATTGGCTTAGCAAGGTCCTTTACCCTGTAAGATCCCCAGTGCTCCTTTCTGGTTATCTGTGGATTTTGGCTATTGTTCATGAAGCACCCTGTTAACCACCTGCAAAATCCAGCCTTCCCATTATGGCACTGTCTGTAACTTTTCAGCTTCTCACATTGCTGTCTGTCACGCCTGGCAGTTTCTTCTGTTGAGTCCAGTAGCTTCTCATGTTCATTTAGCTTAACTTGAGGGCAGGGCCTTACGAGCGGCTTTGTGATCGGCCCACAGCCCTAACATGCCCATGCTTAAAGGTAGGATGGGAAGGAGCTGCATCGCTCTTTTCTCTGGTGGAGTCTGAATGGGCCTGCAGTGCTATACCCCTGCATGGGCCGCGCACATAGAGATGAAGCCCTGCTCTGCTGCAGCGTACCTGCGAGTGGCGTAACTAACTGTGGACTGACCTCCTGCTCCTGCCAGTATCACCTCGACCTATGAACGCAACCTATATGTAGTAAGGCACTTAAAATCAGTAATGTCCCTGTAAGCGATAGCCCAGATAGGTAAGTCTGGTTATTTGGCCTCAATAGTGCACACAGCATCTGCTCAGCACCAGGGTCCCGGGTTGTTGGCAAGACAGGTGGAATACTTCTCTTGTGTTATGCCGCTGGAGTGAGCCCTTTTCTTGCCTGTAGATTCAGATCTCTGAGCTGTTGCTGAATCTGGTCCCACTCCTGCAGGTCTGAGTAATCCACCTCAGTGGTCCACTCTGAGGGTAGTTCTGTGTTTATTTTTAAGTCATATTACAGTGTCCAAGATCAACTTAAAACTATTTTTTGGTTACTGAGAGTCAGTTTTAGTTAATAGCCCTTTTGATGTCACTTGTGTTACGCATTCATTGACAAGGTTTTGGGCAATTGGTGTTCCATTCTCCTGGCAAAGCTTGGTGTCATCCTACCAAAACTGCCATTTTTTTTTACAGTGAACCATGGCTCAGGCTTTGCCAGGGTTATACTTTGAAGTCTAGGGGGTTTGTTGTGGCCACCCTTTCAGTAAGTTTCCCAATTCACCCCAAAGTCCCATTTCTTAATTTAATGGTTTTCAGCCAGAAACCAGAGTGCAAGCTGAGTGTGTAGCTCCCAGGTTTCCTGATGTTTTTCTCAGTCCCCTGTGCTCCTTCTCCCTATAACTAGATGTAGGAGTTGTGCACTGGTCCAATATCCATCCCGTACCCTTCCTGTTGAAACTGGCAGACACCTCCTTTGCAGTCTTCCTGCTGGAGACTCCAGGTGAACTTAAATATATTTACTGTCTTGGAGTACTATAGGTAGACTATGCTCCTTTAGTTCACAGGGCCAAGTCTCACTCCTTCAAGTCTCAATCCGAGAGGTGTGCAGTAAGAAATAGTTGTACCTGGGCACAGGCCAGACCCCAAGACATGTTCATTGAGATGCACCTGGCAGTCTGCATTACAGTTATTGAGAGGTTAGTTATTCCAGTTCCCAGTGTTGCTAGTCAGACACCAAGTTTTCCCAGTATTTGTCTCCCCATTAATAAAGGGTCTCCGCAGTAGCATTTTTCTTACCTTTTTTATCTAATTCATTAGCTATTATTCTGAAACTGTTCACCAGTCAGTCCTCTGTGTTTGTTATTTGTCAATGTTTATTAGCTACTGGTTCCATCTCTTTAACAGAGAAACTTTATGCTTTACATTGTATTTTAAATTGGATGTTGTAACATTTGTGCACAGATTTTTCTTTCTGTTTAAAGGAAAGGTTTTGATGTGTTACTTACAATTATGTATTAGAGGGTTCACATTCTAAAAAAAAAAACCCCAGCAGTTAAGCTTGGGTAATTAGGTATGAATATCCTCTAATATGTGTCTAAATCATCTTCCTTTGATGCTACTTTTATTCTGGTTCCATGATAATATTTTACTTTTTATTATACTTATTTTTATTATACATATGTACGCCATTGTGTACATATGCTTTAGCTTTTAACTACTTAGACTGATGGCACTTAGCAAGTTTCCCCTTTTTTTAAAACCTTTTTCCTTCTTGATACCCCTCCTCAGCTCCTTCTGCTACATACACACTCTGCACCTGAACACTCACTTCACAGATATTACTGTGATCAACAGATCTGTTGCTTTGTCTACCTAATTTTACAAGTTGTTGTTTTTTGAAGGAGTGCCCTGTAAAACAAACAGAAAGACCTGTCGAGACTATTAGGTTACTGTAGTTTTGGAGCACTTTGTCTAAAGCGCTGATTGTCATTCATGGAAACACCTCTAGGGTTACTCAAAGTTAATGTTCATCTAGGTAGTCTGGGCTTCACATGGTACTCCTAGGTATGCTTACCCCTGCAAGATCCTAGTCCCTAGAAGGTCCCCAGTGCCCCTTTCTGCTTCTTTATGAAGTTTGGCTGTTGTTGCCCTAACACCCCCTTAACTACCCGCGAAACACAGCCATCCCTCCTGGTGCCATCTGTAACTTTTGTCAGCTTCTCATGTTGTTATCGTGTCTGGCAATTTCTTGTGTTACATCCAGTAGTTCCACACATCCTGCTCCCTTAGCTTAATTTAAGGCCAGGGCCTTACAAGCAGGTTATTATAAACCAATAAATAACCAATTTAAAACTAAAAATAAAAAGTGGTGGTCTGCACTAAAGCCTAATGAATTAAAGCATATTGTAATTAATAAGATTTTAAAATTATAATAGTACAAGTTTTGGTGTACCTCAGCTCACTAACCTGGCCATTGGTAAAGACCTTGAAACAGAACTTTGAAGTGGTATCAGGTGCTTGGCAGCTTTAGCATCTTCTCCACGTTTAAGGAGAATATTTTGCTTACTTTGGTTTAATGCCATTTTTTTCAGTTCTGAGAATAAAACAGTAAAGGCTTTTCCTCCTTTACTCTAGAAATAAAAAAATTAGTTATGAAGGGCCTTGGTGTCGTAGTTCTGAAATTTTGATGGTCACAGAGGTGAGTCAGTTATGATCACTTGACTACACAGCTCTCCTTTGCTTTAATTAATTTTCAGTGCAGAGCATATTTTGATTAAACTTTTTTCCTTTTGATTCCCACGCATTTAATGTAGTAAGCTCATAAATATCAGTCTAAGAACCAGCTTAATTTAAATCAGTTTTCATGCAGAGCTTGATATAAATCAGAATTAAAAAAAAAAAAAAAAAAAGAAACAGTAGTCACTCTACTATAATATACAAACTCAGGTAGCGAAAAATAAAAAAGGTTTTTAATTGCTCCAAAGTTGTGTGCATTATAGTGTATCACAGTGGATGGTAAAATGAATTCCAGCTACTGTGTAAAGGGTATATTTAGATGAGTTGTCAGTATATCTTAATGTCAGTTTACCACAGAGAATATTTTTTTTCTTTAAGAGGAGAAGCAAACAAGATTAATGTTGATGTTTTAAGTTGTATGAGTTAATTTAATGCATATGAGCATATGAGTTGTATGACTGCTAGTTAGATCTGTTACTTAAGTCACCTTGTTGCAAAGTAATTTAAGGTAGCTTGAATTTTCCTGTTTTGATGGACGGAGCATTGAAAACAGCAGTCCACAGCTGAACAACAATCAGTCTTGAGGTAACACGGTTTTGCCCTTCTTTTTTCTTAGGTTCCACCACATCCATCAGGTCCTCCTGTGGTTGGTGCACTCCAACCACCTGCCTTCACAGCGCCTTTAGGAATCCCACCTCCTGGATTTGCTCCTGGAGTGCCACCACCGCCGCCACCTCCATTTTTACGACCTGGTTTCAACCCAATGCATTTACCTCCAGGTATATTTATATTCTTTTAGAAATATTGTGTCTTTTTTTTTAAAAAAAAAAAAAAACAAACATATAGTAAATAAAAGCATCCACCATATAAACTGCATCAGTACGTTTAGGTAAAGTGATACTCAGTGTTAATACATGCTTTTTTTATAGGCTTTCTTCCTCCTGGACCACCACCGCCCATTACTCCTCCAGTATCTGTTCCTCACACTCCGGCAGTAAACATCCCAAATTGTAAGTGTTTAAATCTTGAGCAAGTGGCAGTAGAAGGAATGTATCATGCAAGCAGAAAAGCTGACTTTTTAAAATATGTCAATGCATTGTTTCTTAGCTACAGCAACTGGTGTAAATGAAGACACTACAAAAGATTCATCTGTAGGAAATCCCATCCCCACAGTGGTTTCTGGATCCAGAGGGAATGCTGAAACTACTGATAGTTCCAAAATGTATGGGACTGTTCCACCTCCTGTAGCACCTACTAATGTACCTGCTCCTGTCACCCAAGCTATTCCACTTCTTGGTAAGTTAATTTTTGTATATATTATTCACTTTTATTGTTCCCTGAATTTAAAATACGATTTTGATTTTGCTAGTGACTTACAGTCTGTGGGAAAGTAAAGCAGGTTTTTCTAAACTTGTTGAAATTTCTGTCCTCTGTTGGCATTTATATCATTTTTAGAGGCTTCATTTTCCAGAGAAGGAGCAGTAAATTTTCTTTATTACTGAAAATCTGTTTTTTGAAGAAACATAAATGCTATAGCATTTAAGTTACAAATTCAGGACAGAACAAAATGCTGTCTACTTTTAACAAATTGAGGTTTATACCATATAGAAAATTAACTTAAAACATCTGTATGATGTATGAAACATGTTTTAGACTTAGCTATTACATGTATAAAGTTAACTTACAGAGAAACAGAGTATTTTTTAGTGTATTTTTTAAATATGTGAAAATATGGTATACTTTTTATGTATAGAATAAATTATTTTAATAAAATGAAAACCCAAAAGCTTTTATTCAGCCCTGCGGTATTACAGGTTTTGAAAACTTTTTGACAATGTATTATCTTATTTAAATATTCCAAAACGGTATCTTGACTAGCAAAACCACGCTAACTTTGGATATCTCACATAAATCACTTTTCACAATATGATTTGAACTTGGTCAGACTTTTGAAGAGAGTGTATACTATTTTAATGTTACAGAGGTCTGATAAATATTTATTTTAGGATGGCCTTTTTATAGATCAGTGTCAAGAATATACTCAAGAGACTTGTTTCCTACAAATTTTAATGAGATTATTACATTTATGGTATTTCAGACCTCTAAATGAGAGCCTAACAAGTGAATGAAAGAGATAATTTTGTTTTAGTGTGTTTCTGCCCAGAACTTCACAGTATACACTGAATAAACCCCAAACATTTCTCTCCCTGGGAGCTTACTGCTCTATTGGATTTGATGGCTAAATTTTCCAGCCTTGACTAGTGATTTTTGGATCCTTCATATTGGAAACCCAAAATGAGACCCTTTTAAAAGGCATTTTTCAAAAAGTGAAAAGCTGCTTCTCTTTGAAAATCAGTCTACTTAAAATCTATCAAAGCAGATATGCAAAACCAGTGGCTAATTATTTTAGAGTATCTTGGACACCTGGCAAACAGAGAAAAGCTTACAAAAATTCTGCAGTGACACTGTGGATTAAGAGAATTTTAAAGTGATAAGGACTATCAGACTATACACTTAAGACGTTCACATCTTAATGGTGTGGTTACGCTTTTCGTAATTGTAACACATTATTACTAGATTTTTGAAGTTTCATGGTACTACATGTTGTACGGCATTAACTTGAACTTCTTATTCCAAGCCTTTGGAATATATTAAGTTACTCTGCAGTTTACTGTATTGCTATATATATATAAGAAAAAGGTTTTACAAAATTAAGATTGAAGTAAATTATATACCCACATTAGTTAGTTGGACAGGAGCTTTTTTGTATTCTCACCAATTCAAGGAATCTGGATTTGATAAATCTGACAATTAACTTGTTTACTGAATAGTTGAGGCAGATAAAGTTATCATGGGGTCAGAGTGAGTTCTTTCAACGTTCAGTCTCATCAACAAGGAGATATGAGAGTTTTGTCTTTTTGTAAGATTGCATGTGTGAGCTGGCAGAGTAGTAGTGAAGTAAGAGAGATTTGTGTGTTTACTTAAGTAATAGCATTTTATGTTGATGAGTGTCTTATTTCAAGAAGTTAGTTATAATTCCAGCCTGACATTTCAGAGTTAAAGGGGACTGTTCACCATCTAAGAAACAAAACTAGAAAAAAACAGACTATAGTATTTTACTTGATTAAAGATAAAAGATAGTTGTCTTTGCTTTTAAAACTTTTCAGTAAGTTAATACAAATGAAACTCTCTTTTTAAAGCCACCTTGATTCACTTACCAACTGAGCTTAGCTCTGCATGCGAGAGTCCAGATCTGGTCTCTCCTTAGGCCGAAAGAAAAACGTGAAAGAGGTGATGTTTTCCAGCACTTGTGCTGATCTAGCTAGCAAAGAACTGTCCTTTGAAGTCTTGCCTTCCCCATCCTCTGAGTTCAAGAGCTGGCCAGGCTGCATCGTCATTCCTTCCCTTTCATTCTGTGTGTCAGGTTTCACTCCTAGGGAAATCAAAGCGTGGGAAATGGAGTGTGCCAGGGTTTCACCACGTGTGCGGACATGAGATGCAGTCTACGTAAGCATCCCCGTCCCGGAGCCCAGAAGTACTGGCAAGCTTGACAGTTTAAATGTAGCCTTAGTGCCTGACCTATACAGTCTTGTACGGGTCAGAGGCGAACGAATGGGACAAGGTAAATGAGTAGCAATGAGCATGACCCTCGGTTAGCCATGGGAAAGTGCAGACAGGGGAAATCAAATGCTCCAGACTGAAGGACCTCATGTTCACAAGTATATGGTTTAGCAATCTGAGTAGATGACTGATTGAGTGACTGGTTTCTCACGAACCCCTCAAACTGCTTGTTAAACATTCCCATGATGTGGCTCTCCAAACTGAGATCAGAAGGTGGAAGAAAGATTTATTTGACAGCTTCACGAAGTATGTCATGAGGACTCTGCTTGGGAAATAGGGATGCAGGGGTTTGAGTAGTGTAACATGAAGAATGAAGAAACGTTCTTCGGATATTTGGGCAGGATAGAAGAACTTACTTCAGCAGGCTGAATTCAAGGAATGAAGATTGCTCTGAAGAGACTGTCATAGAAATCCAAACCTTGCTTGAGAACACCTTATGTAATCTGTACAAACGCAGGAGCTCTTTTCTAATTTTTGTAACTTCAAAATGAAGCTTATCTATCTATCTGTTCAGTTTTTATATGGAAGATGTTACAAAGTGATTCTAAATCAATTATTGTAAGATTTTATGTGCTTTCTTAGTAATGTAAGTTACGTTCTGTTTCATCTCCACTAATTTCATTTGTTCCTCCAATGTATTTCTTCCATTACTTCCAACAAAGACATGTTTGTGCTTCAGAGGAGCGATCCCTCATGGACATTGTGTCTGAAACTTTTTGTGCTTATTTCTAAAAACCATCCTCAGGTTGTTTTGATTTAGTTGTATCTTTGATTATATTCGCTGCTGTTGTAGCTGCTTGTTCTTAATTTGAACAAGATTACCCAGACTGTACCTGGTTTTGTGAGTGTGTGCTCATATGTCATTTTTTAAATGATCTGCAAAGCAGATATTTTTAGACTCCTTTTACGTGTGCATATTGCAGAAAGTGACAGGCTTTTAAATCATTTTTGATTTGCCAACTTGTTCTTAGTGTTGAGCAAATGCTGTAATTTGGACCAGTAATAAACTGCTGTTAAAGATGCTGTGTTTCAAATATTCAGATTCTGTGATCTATTATCTTGATTAAATACACCATATTGCAGTTTGTAGGTTCTGGTCTAGCCCTCTTCTTACCCAAATTCCTGCAATGATAATTACATATTATCAAAGATTAATTGTACTGTAGTTCTCACCGAACTTGGTATTAATTTCCTGTTGCAGCATGCTGAATTACTATTCTTTTCTCCCTTGCTGGTTTGTTCTTAAGTAATACAGGGTCTTTTTGTAATCTGCATTAAATTATAAAAGACAGACTGCAATATCCTCTGAGTTTATCAGAGTATTGCTGTATTATAAAGAGGATACTTCCTTCACAGGAAGGATGAGCTTTTTATTAATACATGGTATGAACAGTGATAAACCTAATACATTTCCAGATTTCTTGCGGTAGCCCATTTTAAAAGCATAACAAACACTGCGTGTTTGCTAACTATCTATATGGATGTTGCTTTCATAATAGTACCAAATGAGAACTCAGAACTAAGGGAACATGAACTCTCAAGCACCATTCATGGAATTCAGTTTTGCCTTGATGATTCCCTTGGCCTGGATCAGTTTAGTGTTTATGTTTTATAAAGCAGGAATTGTAGAAGTCTTAATACCAGAAAGCAACACTGTACACATAAACAAGGATGTAAGAGTCAAACTCTGTTAAGCATCTTACATGAATAGGAGCAAGTTCCTACTGGCTTCAGTGATGGGCATTGACTACCCTGAAAAATGTGGTATTTTTGGCAGGTTAGTTAAGCTGTGGATGGATATTTAGGCACTTAAGTTTAGGCTTCTTTCTTTACAGTCTTGGCCCGGTCTAAAGGATTCCGTATCAGACTCCAGAAAAAGACACGAAACTTACAACATTGTCCCTCTTTCAAGAATTTCCTGGTAGTGTTTCATGTTCTGGTTTTCAGATGCAACATTCGCCTCTGGACAACAATAGGAGAATTAATGTGACATGCTAAATGTTGCATAGGATCAGCATCAAACTCAAAGTGTAAACATTTAGCCCATTCTGCTGGAATTGTAAGCTTTTGACTTCTTGTTCTCATATATATTTCCATCAGATTTGAAAAGGAGGTGTATTTGAAGCAGGAGTGCTGTGTCAGATACAGAAAACACCATTCCTCCACTTGCTTTCTTGTAACAGCATGGCTGAGAAGTAATGTAACGGACTCTGAAAGAGACTGTAATCACTTATTGAGCAGAGTCCACTTAAACAAACAAAACCCAACCAACCAGACATCAGATGCTGCGCTTCTCAGTTACATTTGCATTTGTAACACTGATAATTATCACGAGGGAACATAGGGTTTGTCCAGCCAGAAGAGAAGGTAATCAGAAACTGAATTACGGCGACACAGGAATCTGGTGCTTTACCTAATTTATCAAAACAGTAGGGATGACTCCTGTGACGGCTCTGGATAGAAGATACTTCTTCAGAACAGCTCTAGCATTTTGGGTTATGTCTTACTAGTAAAGTGAAATTGCAAAACTTTTGACTCTATGGTTGTTCTTACAACTCCGAAACAACACTTGAGGTTGGCGGTGGGTTTTCGTAGTATGCTTGCATCTGCGTCCTTCATATGAAACACTTCGCGAGTTCTGAGGACCTTTCACTATGCATCCCTGGTAAAAGTTACAAATAAAAATACGTTGTGAAAGCAATCCATATTTTTTCACATTTGAACAAAATTCACATACCTGATGTAAAGCCTAGGGATTGTATCAGCAGTGTTCAAAGCCACGTCTTGGAATAAAAGCCAAGTCTTAGCCAAGTTGTGCAGAACAAGCAGCTGGTGAAAGGGATGGTTGTATTTCATACAAAGTTTTAGCTACTGCAGAAAGGGTTACAGTTATGAAGAAATGAATACAATACAGGCTGGGGCAGATAAATTCCATCACTTGTCTGCACAGGTGAGATGGTCGTTAACTGCATTTATTGCTTCTCTAGGAGCTCTGGTGCGTCTTCAAGTTTGACAGGCATTAAATTTTACATACTGTCTTTTCCTATACAAGACAACAAAGGGCTTTACATTTTCCTGGATGTTGCGTATGCAATCTGTACTGCTAATTTTACTGAGCATTTTCAGTGAACTTGAATGTGTTTCTGGATGGCCCTTTTGGAGTCAATTTTTAATTAGCATGTGATTTGTCAGCACAGCGAGGAAACTCTGTTAGTACTTTCTACAGCGTACTTCACCCTGAAAAGGGGAGCGGGCTGACTTAAAAGTGTTCAGCTGCCCCGCTGATCAGCCCAGATGGAATGAGAAAGAGTTTCAGGTACCATTCTGCTGCTTCTGTGCTGCATTTTGTGTAGAAATAAGGTTGAGGAATTAAGCTACTCGTTGAATTTAAAAAAACCTTCTCACGCTTGCCTTGCTGTCATAACCCACATCTACTCTGCTGCTACAGAGCAGAAGTGTATGCTCACCCCTCTTCACATCATTAAATCTTAGTTATTCCTTTCTGCCGCCTTCTTAATCTTCTGTGGAAGAACTTACTTACCAGCAAAAACATCTCCAAGCCTCAGAACTGAGCCAAATTAAATTCTTGGAAGACTTTGTTAGCTATGTGTCTGTCTCGTCAGATGTGCAGTATGGAGACAGGGAGGAGTTTAAACTTACAGCCCTGGTTATGAACAGGAGTAGGGGGGAAGGCTGTGCATTTTAAAGTCAAAAGGGAAAAAAAACCCAAAGCAAAATAAACCAGAAAAAAAAAATGCTGTTGCTGCTGGAACATTTCCTTCAAAGAGTGTGACCTATCAAGCTGTATCTTAAAAGTGACTGCTTGGAGGCAAGGTAAGATGGCACCGTGGACTGGAAGAATATTCGCATCTTCGTTAACCTGAGTTCTCCCGATCAGCAGAATATAATTTCCTTCTAATGTGAATATAAGGGCACTCGGATAAAAAGGTTTCTGTTGGAGATGTTCTTAAGTGAAAGGGCAATGTGTACGCTCTTCGGAAGGCTGAGGCATATTTGGGATAGAAATGCTGGATACATCAGGTGGAGGACGAGAGAAGCTGTGGTAGCCGAGCGGAAGGTTTCCTGGGATGTCATCTCCACCGTGCTCCTAAGTTGAAATCAAAGAGCAGTTTTCACTGATGACACCGCCAAGTATGTAATGCTGGTATTAATTTACATAGCTATTTCACATTCTAGTTTTACCCAGGGCAGGAGGCACAAAATTTTGTGTAACGTGGATGCTTAACTTTCATTTTTATTAATATATGTGGAAATAAAACATCACTTACAGTCTTAGCATTATAAAGGAGCGCAGGGTGGATGAGGAGGGATTTTTGCTTGTTCTGCTGGCAACAGTTGGTCCCTTTACACGTCAGTTTGGGAGTTTTTAAAAACCACAAACGTGCTTTCTCAGATATGGAGCTTGTTTTCAGGTAAATAACTGCTAGTGAGCAAAAAGAGCAGATAGAGCCAGTATAAAAGCTACAGAGGCCGTGAGACAATAGTGACACGAGTTCAGAGAAAAGGAGGCAGGCAAGACAAGCTGGCACGCGCTTATTGCTACGAAATTCTCATCTGGAGCTCGGTAATCCTCGGTGCTTTTTGGTTCCTTGTGTCGATGTCAACAGGCTTTGGGCTGAGCTTTCTCAAATGGTATGGTCGAGAGTTAATTTTTTTTTTCCTCTTCTGAAGAGCAGGCTAAAACAACAGTCCGAGAATAAAAATGGAACATAGTTGGTGTTGGATATTTGCTATAAGGGATGGAAAATTTATTTTAAATTTCCAGAGATCACCTGTTGCATTTCCTCCTAGTTCATGTTGCAAGATTTATTTTACTAAAATTAAACTTTGATACATCCCTTCTCTCTGGAACAGTAAATTGAAGTCTGTAATATCCCGCTCCCACCCCAGCCCTGTCTGACCTTACCTCTCCCTCCGTAGCTTACTGAGTCTGCCGCCTCTTCTGCGTGTTGAAAATCTTGTCGCTGACCGAGTTCAAATCTCAAGCATTTTAGCCAGACAAGATTTTGGTGATGTCTATAATAGAGGAGGAAGGTTTAAAAACTTAACTAAAGGAGGTGCGGTGGCTTTAATTGGGAAGCCTGGAAAGCATAACCTCTTCGGAAGGTGTCCGTCAGCAGTCAGTTGACGAAGCAAGGCAGGGAGCTGGAGATTTGGGAAGAGCTCTGACCTGCAAAATGGCAGTGGCTTCTTTGCAAAAGGAAGCCTCTGGGATAAGCGAATAGTTACTACTATTTGAATATTAATTACTCCTAGCACAACAGAAACTTCTGTGTAAAGCGGGTAGGCACAAGCTTTGCAGGCTGCTCTCCCCGCCTCGCAATATCGGTGTTACTCATTTGACGAGATAATTTCAGAACATTGTTGAAATTATTAAAATGTTTGTGGTTTGTTTTTTGGTTTTGTTTGGGGTTTTGTTTCTTCCCCCCTCCTGCCAGCCTCTGATTTTGTGTGTTTGTTTCAGGCACTCAAGGAGTTGCGCCCCCGCCGCCAGCCCCGGTTGTTGGGTTGCAGACTCCATCCACTGGCCTCTTGGGTGCCCGGCCCGGTTTGATACCACTCCAGCGACCACCGGGAATGCCACCCCCTCCTCTGCAGCGGTTTCCCCTGATGCCACCGCGACACATGCCTCCCCACATGATGCACAGAGGGCCCCCACCGGGGCCAGGGGGCTTTGGGATGCCGCCCCCCCACGGAATGAAAACCCCCTTCCCCCCGCCGGGTCACTTTGTGAGGCCTGGGGGGATGCCGGGAAGCGGGGGGCCAGGCGGACCCGAGGATAACAGAGACGGGAGGCAGTTTAGGAACGACAGGCAGACGTTCACGCCTAACAGAGACCAGGAAAGGTTTGGAAGGAGGTCTTTCGGAAATCGGGTAGAAAACGATCGTGAGCGCTACGGGAACCGCAGCGATGACAGAGATCACGAGCGACTTGGTAATCGTGACAGGCGAGATTGGGGACGAAGAAGCCCCGAGCGTGACAGACACAGAGACTTGGAGGACAGAAACAGGCGGTCCAGTGGCCACCGAGACAGAGAGAGAGATTCGAGAGACAGGGAGTCTCGGAGAGACAAGGAAGAAAATCGAGGAAAGGAAAAAACGGAGATGACAGACAGGGCCGATGGGGACAAAAACCATGAATCTCATAGCGGCAAAATGGAAGACGCAGACATTGTTTCAGAACTTGCTGCGGGAGAGTCTGAACCTACAGGCGCGAAACCTGTGGAAGAGTTAACACCCCAGGCTACCTCATCTGTGGAGCAGGCGGAAAAGGATACGGGCTCAGTGGCGGAGGCTCCTCGCTAGAGACTGGCCGTCGTCGCAAGGCGGCAGTGACATTGGTTGGAGTGTAGAGCTTTAGAGTTGTACAGTCTGCTGTATTATACGTGCTTCTGCTTATATCACAGCCCCTCAGTAGTCGGCGGGGAATTGTAAGCAATTTGATTGCTTCCCTTCTATTTAAAATAGCCACAACGTAACATGAGATACTGAAGATATGATTAAAATATTACCCATTTTTGCTGTAACTTTTTTAAAGTTTTGACTTTAAAAAGTTTACAAATCAGAAGTAGAAGTGCTTTCTATTTTTTTTTTTTTTAATTTAAGAAAAGGTAACGGTGAAAGCTCCTCAAAACAATAGGGATGTGTTTTTAATAAACTCTATTTTCGTAACAAACTTTAACGTGTGCTATTCTTCCTACACTGCACTGAAGTGGAAAAGGAGTGTTCAACATCTTAAAAGTTTGAACTGTTAATGCTGTACTGGAGTCTAAATTAGACTGTTTTGTTTATATTTGTTAAGAAAGAAATACATCTGTTTGTGTAGCTATTCACAGAAGCAAATTTTTATTTGTAATAGTCATCTGGATTTTTAGGTTGATGCATTTTAATGATCTACTTGACCATACTAGGAAAAAGTGGTTTTAAAATGTTAATTGAAGAGAGTTAACTGTTTAGTGTTTGCAATGCAATCATTTTTTTTTTTTCTTTCTCCAACTGGTTCTGTGGTAAATGTTGCCCTAATTAGCCTTTTTTTAAAAAAAAAGGTGGACACCTTCAGACATACTTCATCTGCTCTGCTTGCGACGTTATGAAATTCCTGTGTGCGGTGGGCTAGGAAGCACACCAGTTCAGCATCTTTTGTACTTGCTATTCATCGATGCTTTTTGGAAAGTGGGATGAAAGAGAAATCGGACACCAAAACACAATATAAAGTGCTAACCTATTTTTTTTAAGTGGGGCTGGGAAAAGGCAGGGAGGTGGGAGGGTGCTCCAGGATTTTAAAATGCTGCCCCTTCACTGATGCCAATCTGGGCTGCCACCGTCTGTGTTAACCATGTCTACCTCCTGTAACCCTGCAAGAGGTAGGTCGAGAATTTTTACCCACCTGGTGGTGTGCCGATCGGGCTGACGGACAGAGGGTGCATATTCTTGTACCTGTGTGAGTTTTACCATCTTCTCTCCATGTCGCTTCAGTAACTGGGTCAGGTTTTGAGAGGGCAAGTACTAGTTCTTCGCGGTCGGCCCTTCAGGCTGTTCTGAAAGACGGCTGTGCCACAGGGCGCGGAGCCGGAGCCCGGCAGCTCTGCCCGAACACGCTCGCGCCTCCATCGGCCCTGCGCCAGGCCGCAGGTGGCACCAGCCCTTCGGCTGGAGCTTGCTTAACTCCAGAAGCGTAGTGGAAAAATTGTATGAACCCTGTGCATACGTATTATTTTTTTTT
>JMFS01048086.1:0-13869 GCA_000699545.1 Podiceps cristatus
ACATTAGCAAAACCTGGGAAACTGCAAGATGTCTTTGATCGTTCAGCAGCAACCAACAGCAGCAGCGTGCTGGCACCATTTTTCACACACTAACTCTAAAACACAGGAGCTCCTGAAAATAAAGCTATCTCCGTCCTGGCTGAAACCAGGACAATATTCTTTATACTTTTTCACTTTGGTTTATCATGGGTGGGGCACGGGACTGTTTCAGTCACTTATTGTATATACCTATGGCTTCTGTGATTGCAATTGAGCTTATACTTGTCCTAATCTTCAATACAGGGGAAAGAAAAAAAAAAAAAAAAAAAAGCAGAGGGGCTAACATTTCAAACTTGCTACCAAAACTGATTCTGGGTGTTTTTATTAGAACAATATTAAAACAAGACAAAAGTAGTGTCTACCACTCAGGAAGAATGTGGAGTCAGAAAATGACATATTCCAGCTGAGGAATTTAAGATGACTAATTATTTTGCTTTATTTTCCAACTAGAGTAGCTCTAATGGCAACGGTAGAAGTGTTAACACATTGGATCAATATCCAAATGAATTCTACTTTTCTGGTCCTTTTTTCACTCTTTAGTAGATGAACGGGGAAAAGGAAGAACAGGGAACAGAAAGAAAACAGCCCACAGAGACCTGAAAGCTGAGTTTAAGTTCTCTTATTCTCATTTAAAAGTTAAATTTGCAAGATGATAGTGCTAACTCATGGTAGTTTCATATTTGGCAGAGTCCTTTGAGTACTGTGCACAGCTCAGGAAAGGTGTATATCCTGCTTTTAAAGCATTCACTTGAGACAGACTAACTAAATAATGTATCTCCTGTATTCTATAACATACACCTTCAAAAAAGATGTGTTATTAGGGAACACATATTTTCCAGGACTGTGGAAACTACAGCAAGTCACAGCAACATCTGAGGTAGAACCTCAGATATTTGATTCTTGTAGGAGGTTTCAAGGCTAAGGATGTGCCCATAATGAGCTACCTACCACCTCCACTGCCAGGTGGGTTCTGGACTATATACCTAAGGGCATGATAAAGGAATTGACCTATCCCCATGTTCTCAGTAGCAAAAAAAACCCCGTAGCTTAGTAGGTGAGATTCACTGAGTGGTATTGCTGATCCACTTTAAAACACACCAGATTTATCATAACCTATTTTCAGCCCAGCCAGACATTCATAGAAAAGATAGATTTATAGAAAAAATATGGTTGATGAATTACTGTTTCTTTTATGAAGTTATATCAATTCTTGCCATTGCTTGAGACGATTGCCACACGTAACTCAGAAACCTATATCTGAGCAGGTCATCCTATACTCTCTTTGCAGCCAATAAGAGAAAAAGACAAGGCAAGTCCTCTCATCTATTTTAGACATTTTATTTTCAGATGCAAAGCACTGCACCCTAGAAAGGCTACTGCATATAAAGGAAATGTAAAAAAACTCATCTAGTTTATAGATGTTTGCATTACGCATGTCTACATTTAATCAAATTAATCTCTTCCCTGGAATTTTTCAGACCACAATAGTGAACTTAATATCATTAAAAGTAGATACTTCATCTCTTTTTTTAAATGGGTGGAGTAAAACTGTTTAAAAATCAGGCTCGTCACAGAAGTGTGTCACTTGAAATGCTGCATTAAATTCCCCAAGTAAAGGGATTCTCTTACAGTAAGAATATTTTCAGTCACAGATTGAGCTGGCCCTGGACACTGAAAGCAGGAGATCAATCTTTATAGCTGATTCATAGAATATTTATTCATCCTAAATACTTAAAAAAATAAATAAATAAAAGCAACTTATTTCAGGGAAGCATAACATGAGGCAAACACTACACTGAGCATAAAGGATGTCTGGCTGTCTGTGGTTCTAGAAAACTTTAAATTTTACAACGTATTCTATTCCAGATGTAAAGATTGCCATCCCATGCTGCTGTCTGTGATTTTTTTAGCTTCTAGCCTGCAAGATTAATTAGCTGTTTGTCAACCGAGATGCATACATGACATACTACAAGAAAGATATTGCTGCTATGATGGCTTTTAAATAAAAGGTTTCTGACATTTAATATTCTAGATCACCCCTTCAAAACATCCTATAAGAAATTCTTGACACACCAAACAATTCTTGCACAGCATTCTTTTCAATATAAGCATTTCACTTGAGATATGACTTTTGTATGCAGCAATTTATTATCTAGCTTTCTGTAAATTTGGATTTGTAATGCTTTGGTAAAATTCTTAAATTTTCAGCTGAACTTTTCTCCACAAGCCTCTATCTGCCTGGTATGCTTAGCTGCCCACCTCCTATTATCAATGCATCTACATGTACATGTTCCAGTGGCAGCAATGAAGTTTAGTTGGTGCTATTTTTAATCATCAAACCACTTTACAAACAGCCTTCAGAAATTGCATGGGTAAGATTCCGGAGAATCATTAGTGCCTTTCACTACAGAAGTACTGAGGAAAGTAGACGGCTTAAAGCTTCTGAAGGAGCAAAAGGTGGTGATTATAACTCATATCTCTATATATTCATACTCAACTTTTTTTACCAAGCTCTGCTTTGCAGACTTAAGTCAGATATAATAAAAATCCTTTTCTGAAGTTTTTGTTTTTTTTTTTTTTTTTAAATTATGTAGCCTTTGCTGTAGAATTGGGCTGGTTTGCTTTTGTGCACCTCATCAAAGAGAGAACATTATCTGTCCTTCCCTCCATCCTCCCCTGCCTCCCCATCTCACCACCTTTTCAGCATCCCTTACAGTTCAATATTATTTGAGAAAGTAGAGATTTATGTTTGGTCTCTGCAAGCTTATCAGATGTAGACTTGTGGGAGGTGTGGATTGTAATTTTTTGTAATTTTTCACTATTGGGGGATAATGTCTTTTGTTGAGTTAGAAATAGTCTGCTTGAAACACTGGGAACAATTTCAAGTTTTTGAAATTAAATGTATTTTGTGTGATTGTGCCATTTGTACATTTAGGTCCTTCTTCCTCATAACCAAACAAATAAAAAACCTTGCGATATATATATTCTAGTTATAGACAGGATATCAGAGTAAAGTCTGGGGTATTTTACAGTAAAGCTATAGTAAAACTTTGAGATCATCTGCTAGTATGGCAACTTGGAGTGGTTCTTTTAATGTGTGTCTTGTTTTTGAAAGTATCTACTCAAAACAAACCTCAGTGATCAAATGATGTCTATACAATAAGAATCCATTCACTTTATAGTAGTTCTACTATATTAAAAATTGTATTTGTTTTGGCTTTTGCACTTTTGAAATCCATAAAAGTTTTGTAGTCTGAGATAGATCTGTACGATTAAGGATCAATAACAAGAATTCTTACTATTTCTGTGGAGGTTATATACTGGAGATGGCTAAAAGGAGGAAAATCAGGATGTGCTCGTTAATCAGCGTACGGCTGTGAGGTGTTAGAGTGATACAGGTGTGGAAAAAGCTAATGGCATCTTTAGATGTTCTAGGTAAGATAGTTTTGGAATAGGAAGAGAAAGAGAAGTCCAGCCTTTTGAAAGGCTTCACTGGGAGACTATTTGGACTACTTTTCTGGTCATCTACATTCTGAAAAAAAAATATAATGTAAGCTAGAAAAGGTACAGAAGTAGAATAGAAAAAATATTAAAGGAATGCATTATTCATCAGATAAGTTACAAGAGCTTGGTCAGTTTTGTCTTACCAAAGTCAAGAGGGTGCAAAAAAGGAAGGTGGGAAAAGATCTGTTTCAAAGATAACTTCAGTAAAAGTTTGAGTAAATATAAACATGTAATAAATCAACTGAAATTGGAAGTTCGGGGCAGGGGGTGTGTGCCTTCATGCTTATCTGCATGAAACTCTGGATCAACCTTCCAGACAAAGTAGCTAAGACAAGGAATTCACACTGTTTTAAAACAGTACAATCACCTTATGCAGGGATTTATATAGCTAAGAATTGCTGCAGTCAGAAAACCAAGTCTATGCTACAGGTCCTTGAATAGCTGGTGCAGTGGTACAGCCAAAAAAAGTTTACTTGCATGGGACCTACACTGTATTAAACCTCTCCATCAGAATTTCTTTTGGTTACCTGCCAAGAACAAGAGAGTTCTGTTTGCTTATGGCACATCATTTGTTTTCCGAGTTTTTCTTCTTCCTCCGAATCCTGTGAGATTAAGTCTAGAGTATCTTTCAGCATTTAGCTTTGTTGCCCCAAAGTTGCCCCCACCAATTGGCTTGCAGCTAGAGACAGGCTGCAAGTAGCATATGCCACTTGCCTACCAATATTCATTTCCCAGGGCTAGGGCAGCACCTCCTCTCCTCTTTCCTCAGGCTAAGCCAAACCACCTCAGCTTCAGCTGAGAAAAGCAAAAAGACAAGCCAAAAAAAAAAAAAAAAAAAAAGTAGTCCCTTATATTTAACAGGAGACGCAATTTTAGGACCTCTGGACATTTCTCCCATCATATTACCTACTACTGCAAGTATTGAGGGCATTTACAATACTCTTATTTGTTCATGACTTCTGTCATTTTACCACATACAACCTGTGTTTGTACCAGCATTATCAAGCAATTTGTTCCTGGACTGCTTGCAAACATACAAAGTACATGTTTTGCAAACCTTCTAAATCAGACACCTGTTGTCAAACAGCCTGTACATGCAGGAAGCTGGTACAAGCCCTTCAAACCTGTAATAGCACTCAAAATAAATTTAATTCTGTAAAACAAATAATTGTAGATGTGGAACACATGTTTATGTAAGTGCTCTCAAACAGCAGTTTGAGCTCCTCTGAAGTTGATAGTATTTACTTTAGGCAGGAGCATTTTTCAAGCTCTGCTTGAAATAATTGGCAGCAAGCCCTATAAAACTTACTCTGAGAATTAGATTGCTAAACCACAGTAAAATAACGCCGAAATCAATTTCCTAATACCCTTCCACCAGCCCAGAATCTAACACCTTCCCCTTGACCAGCAGCTCTGGCTGACAATAGTTAACTCCAGAGACTGGCCTCTTCCTACTTACAACAATGTGTTCAAATACTTACCATACGGAGAAAGCCCAGAACATTTCTTCCTCCGCACTGGAAGACTGCCTGTCGGCCTTAGCCTCTCCCCTGCTTCAGTTTGAAAACTTCCCCTTCCCCAGGTGGCCTCCAAAAACCACCTGGCCCCACCCAACTCCCAGACGGCCCCTCCCACCACCCTTCTCTGTACTTGCCCACCATAAAGAGGGATCAAACTGATTCAGCTGGGGCTGATCTACACCATCATGCTCCTTACCTGAGCCAACCACGCAGGGTAAGAGGGAAGGCATACTATTTTATTTTATCAGCATGCTCTTTTATGATGCTATTAATCGTTAGAATTGCTTCTACTGAACAAAACATGCTGCAAAGTCAGTAGCCAGTAACGCCAACTGTTGTCATTTGTTTCACCTGCGGTAACAAGGCAGCATGACCTACCTGCAGCGTTCCTGTAGCTCAGTATTTGCAGGTATCACAGCTGTGATTTTTCAAGAATGGCCTTGGTGTTTTGGACATGCCCCTGGCAAAAAAAAATGTGAATTTGAGTTCAGTGTCATAGCCAGCTTTAAAGATTAATTCATTCCTCTGGTTTTGTTTACTAAGATCAAAGATGTCTGCTTTTAGTTCTATGTAGGCACAACACTTGCCAAAAGAGAAAGGGAACCTTGGGTATGTATGCAGAAGGATTCCTTCTCAAAACAGGCATGGACCAAAAATGAAATTACCCTGCCATATAAATGCAGGAGTAAATTCTACATAAGTGGAGAATTAGTTTGCTGACTGAAAGCAACTGGGGGGGAGGGCGGCTATATCCCTTATTTATAGCAACAATTTTTCATTACAGTTTTCAAAAGTATGATCTCCTCTAGCCATGTATTGCTTCTGAAATGGTTTAAAACATGTGGTGGAAGTTCCAGCTGTGGGAATTGCAATATAAGCTGTCAAGGAATACAATACATAGATGCATACACTCAAATCAAAAGAGAGGAAGATGACCTATTTAATCATTTACAGAGGGCTGTAGTACATTATGATTTCTAATAAATACCAATCCCTGTAACATCAAAGATTAGTTTTCCTCATAGAGTAGTATTTTTAGAGGTGATCATATACCAATCAGTATTAAATAAGATCATAAAACATGAAAAGTCATCCAGGAAGCAACTCTCTAGGGTGAGAAATGGTGTAACATCAGGTCTATAAAGCATCTGTCTGCTTAATGAGTTGAATCACTGTCATGTCTAGAGTACCTCAAAACTACCGCACTAGGTCGGAAGGGATCAAGATCCACACACAGTCTCTTGTATCCTGCAGACACTCTGAACCCGTTCTTCGTACTTCCTAGGAGCTGGAGTCCAAAACATTGTTTTTAAACAAACTGCTGCAAGGATTTGAACCCCGTTACCCAATGGATCTCATGTTTCTGTATGTTGCTGGTCACTTTTGAGTTCAGATCACAAAATGTGTTCAAGCTAGAGACTCTGAGGGAAGGGGGGAGTTAGCCATACCTAGTGATGGGCACTTCAGCTCTGAACTGTGTTTTCTGCTTTCAATAGCCGAATTCTGGAGATCAGCACAGTCCATTCACACTGCAGGTGTGTTCTTGGTGTGTTGTCGTCAGGAAAAAATAAAAAAAAAAAAAAAAAAAAAGAGAAAAAAAAAGAGAGAAATTTGGAAAATGAGAATGCAATGCCTATAGATTGTAATTGATGGTAACAATAGGGAAGGAGATTAAGTAGAATCTTTGTTAGGGGAATATGAGCCACCAGCAGCCCTGGAGCTAACATCCAGCAAGTAAAAAAGAGCTGACAAGGAATGTCACAGCCCTGAGCCCCGCCAGCCAAACCCCTTGAAGCGAGAGGTTGCAGAGCATGCTGATGCCCTCAGTGTCGTGACAGTGAGTATAACCCTTCTCTGGATAGAAGGGTGAGTCAGCGAGGGCAGAGCAAGGTACTGGAGATAGTCAGTTCTCATATATCCATATATTGAAATGGGGTGAGAAGACAAATCAGTTTATTTGGAGAATAGTGAGATTATTGGGGGTTGGTCTAGATGACCTTTAAAGGTCCCTTCCAACTGAAACTATTCTATGATTGAGGAGGTTTAAACAGCATGTGCAAGGGGGGAAAAAAAAAGCTAATTATGCAGAAAGGGGGGTGGGAAAAGAAGGAAATAAAGAGATTCTAGTGTCAAAACCACTAATTTGTTGGAAGAACATCAGCCAGCACATCAGACTGCACTCTGGGTGGAAGGCAATGAGGAAGAAGAGGGGGAAGAATAATAAGAACCTAAAGAAGCAACAGCTAATGGGATAAGCTTCTGTGAAAACAAGTCTGGAGTTAGACATGTCTATGTAAAATTCCCTGTCATGTAGTGGCCTAAATAGGGGTGGGGGAGGGCAAGCTGGGGAGGGGTTCACACAGGCAAAATCTGACATCAAATACTAATTGTGTCTATTGTCCAAAGTTGTTGAAACGCCATCCTAAAGAAAGCATGCTTTTACAGAGATAGTAATAATTTCTTCTCTTCAAACCCTGAACCCTTCAAAGAAATTCAAGGAGAAACTTTTTAAAATCATGATAAACACTCACATCATTAAAAGGTGACTTAAACCAAATACCACTTTAGTTTCTCTTCACTTGCTAAATTCACAAAACAGTGTGAAACAGAACATAAAATGCCAGAGAGAAAGAGCTCTTTGTTAAAAGGTCATTTAAACCAGGAATTTCTTCAAAGATGCTTCTCTCTTCTGAAAGCTACTTCAGTATTATGTAGTCCCAGTCACTCAGCAGGGCATCAGCTGTCAGAGATCTGCTCTATTAACAGATATCCCTCCAGCCTATACCAATATTTGAAACATTGAAAAACACTTATTTATACTTTCATATTTACAGTGATCACAAAGAAAAGCCTTCCCTGGTTTCTAGGTCTTAGGCAACAAATTTCATCTGGTTTTGTAAGACCTCTGCTGCAGGTGCTCTAGTGAACCTGCGGAGTAACAAATGCTGGGCCTTATTCAGTACCATGTAATCCTATTGACTCCTTACAAGAAAGTAACTCACACAAAGGAGATCAAAAGTACTTAGAGGCAGAAGCCTGGATCCCTAGAGACAAATCAACAGCAGAAGAAATGCTCTGAGGCATGAAACAGCTGAAAGTACAACTACAGAAACCAGGTAAAGCCAAATTCTGACAGAGTTTGGCATTAATGAAGACATTAAACAGTCAAAAGAAATCTTGTTAAACACCCGTTCCTTGTGTTTCCTGCTGTTGCATCCAAATGTTATTTAAATTATGTTCTTTCCTTAATTAGTTTTCAAGTTGCAATATCATGTCACCCTCACAGTTAGTATCTTGATTCTCCTTTTATTCAACCCAGAAGCAACTCTGTTCTTACTGAAAGCTGGCTACTCTTGTTGCTTCACTCCTTCACCTACATACAAATATATACATATATATAGATATATACCTACAGTAGCCCTTTACACATGTTTTTGTGATACATAGTAGCTGGATACTTCTTTAACACACTATTCCCGTTCTTTTAAATGATGGGGAGCAATATCCAGAGATTTGAAGACACACAATATAAAACTATGTACTCAAAATGCTCATAACAAAAGCCCCCTTTAAAAATAAATACATCAATCAATCAATAAATAATGTCAGCTGTGTCTTGTCTTCTGCTAAAAAACATGGGAGAAAAAGAGGCTGCAGTGATCTCAAGATGCTAAAGGTGGCCAGGTTGTGTAAGCAGGCACCAGATCATTTCCTTTAAACATCATGGAAAGCTGTAGCTTCTACAGTGCTCAGTTTGTGAGAGGGCATGCTTTAAGTCAGGGTGTACCCTGAAGACAGGAAGGAGGACAGAGGTGAAAAGAGAAGCCCTAGGAAATTGCATCTGCCTTTTGTCTCTTCCTTCGCACTTTTCTCCCTCACCTTTCCTTCTTCCACTCGTTTTCCCTCTCCCCACTCCTAGCAGCCTCCCTTGGAAGCTGTGCTCTTACTGGCAGCATCCAGCCCTGCTTGCACCTACCCTCTTTCCCACAGAGCTGGAACCAGCTGTTCTGTTTTATCATCAACCCTTTCCTTAACCTGCCATGCAAGCCTGTGAGGTGGCAAAAATAAACAGAATTATTGAAACCCTGTTGTCAAGCTCCTTAACTGTAATCCTTGCCTGAAGTGCAACCTAAAACAGAGTGCAGTGACATCTTCCTCCTGCAAAAGCACCCATATGCCAGTGGGTTTGGTCAGCAGAAGTCCTAAAGGTCCTGCAGCAACCAGCAATAAATCTTAGTCTTCAGATCAGCATCAGCTGCCGGCATGCACTAAGTTGGCATTACAAGTTATATGCTCAGCTTCCAAGCCTGCCAGTGCCGGAGCCCCGTAAATCCCGTTTGGCTGCCCCAGCGGCGCAGTCACAATGTGCAGGGAGTCACTGTCCTCCCTCTTATTTCCCGTGCAACCGCCAGAGCAGCAAATGTGACTCTCCTCACCCCACCTTCCTCCCTGCCCCACCACTATCCTGCCCTCTGCCTCTCCCTCCCGTGTCTCAGCCAGACCTGACCCTCATCCTTGGGTCAAAGATTTCAACTTTTTCTTTGCCGCTGACAAACCTTGAGCATATTCTGCCTCGGGTGTTACTGTCTGCTGTACTAACCAAGGCACTAGCCACTGCAGAGACTTTTCCCAGCATAAACCCTCCCTGGCACTAGCTTTCGTCTAGCCATGTGGGTTCTATGGTATTTTGGAATGAATCTGCATCCTTGAGCTCTTCAGGATCAAATCATAAACCCAAAATTAGCATTAACCACATCCTCAGCAACACACATAGCAGTCCATGGCTAGTTATGTGCCATTTCTCATCTTCAGCATTCCTCATCCAAACTCTTCTTGTCCTGCAGAATCCTCCATAACCGGAGGTTAAGCTGAGGGCTAGCAGGATCCCTCTGTCCAGCACTCTTCTGTCACTGCGTTGCTCTGCTCTCTTTGCTAAGCCTCTTGCTGTGGCAAAGTAGCTTGAGAAGAACAAGCCCAGTAAGGCTCACCTCACTCCTTCCTAGGCAAATAAGGCCTGCCATGGGTACATTTTTGTCTGGTCTGCTTCATGTGACAGTACCCACGAGCAGATCAGATGCTGTGGGAGATGGAGATGACAGCACTTGCTAGGAGCAGTCCAAGAGCAGTCCCACTCTTCACATGAACCACCCTGGGGCCAGCGTCAGACCTCCTTTGTATCTCACGAGGTGAGATACAGCAACAGCAACTATCAGGTCACACATTTCTGAAAACACACAGCCAGGTGTCCAAGCCTTGACAGGTGCCATGTTGGCTAAAAGAGGCTTCAAACAACAGGGCCTGTCTTAAAACCCTAGGATCATTCTTGTTTAAATTTCCTTGCTTAGGGGATTTGCTCTTGTAAGATTGCTAACCTGAAATGTGACGCACAAAGGGTCAACATCAGCAGTCCTTTAGTATTTCCCTCCTGACTAGTCAGGCTTGCAGTCATTCCTTAACTCTCCAGTCAGGATGATGTGACATTTGGTTAGACTTTACGACTTCTGGCATAAGCAGTACCAAGCTGCAATGTTGGAAACTATTTTAAGAGGTGGTAGAAAGGTGTTCGAGAAAGGGAAGCATCCCTCTTGATTGAAAAGTAAGCAGTTGTGTCTGCAGAAGCCAAGGGGGAGGGTATGAGCCTGAGATTTAAGAGAGGAAAATAATGAGATGAAACATTTCTCTGCATTTTCATTATACAGCTGTTTTTCTTAAAGATGTTTTTTCTCTGTGGGAATCTGAATATGAAACTGTGAGATGTTCTGCATATTGCCCTCTTACCTCGCAGCTTTTATCTGAAGCTTTGCAGCATCAAGACTTGGCTTCAAGTTCTTGAATTTGTCTATAAACAATAGTGGAAAATTTATAGTGGAGTGAGTGCAATAGAATTCTCATTAAAAAAAAAAAAAAATATTCTCTTACTCCCAAACAAAACGCTCTGTGAGCACTTACATATTTTCTCTGTAAAACTGATTTAGCTAATCTGCACACTGTGTACTAAAAATCAATCACATTTTTTCCATTTTAATATGTTCAGATTTTTAAGCCTGATTTTTCGGCTACCTGTACATTCCTGCCATTTTTAATGTAAGGGATGCTGAAGACAATGAAAATTTTGTTTTCCATCTGCTGGAAGAGAGAAAAAAATCTTGTTTCAATTATGGTTAATCGTGGTAGCTTTTCCCTACCTTTATCCCCTCCACTGAAAATGCATGCCTCATTCAACCCTCTTGTCCTTTGTTGACCTCTCCTTGCTTACCTAATGTTTTATTCATTAGTAAGATATGGCAGGAAATGTCATGTCATCAGTGTTGGTTTTGTCCACTTTGAAGAACTTCTACCACTTTGTGACAGATTGCCTGGATTCTTCCCTTAACAAATCAACAGATTTACTATTCTAAAAAAGCCTTAACCCATAGTTATTGTTTATAGCATGTAGCTTCTTTAAGTCAGATATTTAAATACTAGTAAGTTTTAGGTCCAAAATGTTTCTAACAAGGTGAAAGCACTTCTGCAGATCTGATCAGTATCTCCCCCCCCTCCTCCCTTTCCTTATTGCTAGTTGCTGTTTCTCAGATGTGTTATACATGGTAAATTGGTGAGATATATGGTGAAATTCCCAACTTTTCTGTAATATACATCTGCTCCAGAGAACTGGCAAGCCTAAAAAGTTCAGCTGCAAATGCGTCAGCCTGAACCTAAAAAGTGCAGATTGAAGGCAGTGACTCATTAGTTCACGATGGAGTAGCTTTGTGCAGTCAACTTTTTCCTACATTAAGCAGCTCTGGGAGAAAAAGTTGGGGAGCTGCGGGTTGTTTTGCTCTTTTACTTATGTGCAGACTTCCATTTCACATTAGCCTCTGGTTTCATATAAAATGAAGTAAACTTAGCTTTCTTCACAGTGGGGAAAATCTTCAGAAAAGGCATGTAATAAGCTCCTTGGTTTATCATTCATTTTTCCTTGGAATGTGACAAGATAGGCTCAAGTGTGCATCGGTACTCCCACCCGCTCTCTAAGACGGAAAGAAGAAAATTTCTCTGGAGAGACTGATCTGATGAGAGTATGTGTGCACACGCACGCGCATTTACTTAAGCTGGGAGAAACTGGATGAGGTGCAGGTGACATTAATATTAAAAATTTATCTGGTCTCTGATCCATAGTGAAAGAGCACATTGGAAAATTTCAAAACTTTCCACAGAGAATGGATAATAGATAGTGCAGCTATCTTGGCTGTCACAGGTGAGATGGCCCACAGCAACTACAGCAAATGAGAAATAATGTAGTTTTTCCTCATAGAAAAAATCTAGCCATCAAGAATTTGTAGCCTGCAGTTGGAGGTTGCAGGGATGAGTGTTTATGTCTAAGAATAAATAATAGCAGCAATGATCTGTGACTTACGCTGGAATATAGTAATTACCGTGCAGAATCAGATTTGTACCGCATCTTTAATCAAAAACAGGCAGAATGTTAAGCTGGCCAACCTGGGATGGAGAAGGGTAAGGAAGAGGGTGGTATTTTATATATTTGGCACTAGAAACTGAACCGCATGTTTTTGGAGCTCTAACATCAATTTTTAAACTAAACATACTATGAAGCATAGGCAATTTCAAAGGATAGAAAGATGTGGTTTAGTACACAATTAGGTGAAAGACCTTGGAAAGCTTGTCCTTGAAAATATTTTGATTCAGGCAAAATCCAGACATCTTTAACTAAATCTGTAGTCTCTCCATTTGATAAATATTCTATCCTCAAAGTAAAAGAAAGCTGGCTATTTCTCACTTCACTATCTTTTAGAGAGAAATGCAATTACTTTTGTGTAGCTTTCAGGTACAAAGCAAAAATAACCAATGCATGTTATTTTCAAAATTCCTTAATTTCAATAGCATTAAAAATTAATTACTTCATAAAAGAAGTTCTACTTTTTCCTTATTTAATTACAAACTTCTCTACAATGTTCTTAAATGCATTAACAAGAAAATGCCCTCTGTGCAGAAAGTTAAAAAGTGATATATCACTGCATATAAAAACAATGTGCTTGAGACAGAAGCTCAGCCAGGCTGCTGGCTAATTTTTCTAAACTGATGCAGCTTTTGGGTATGGATTCAGGTTGGAGTCTTGAAATTAAACATAATTTAGCAGAATGGAGAGTAATTGTTTGACTGCACATCACCATTAAATAAACCCATTTCAAAAGGTACCTCTGAAAGTGGCATCCTTTGGAGCTGTATTCATCAGGGCCCCACAAACACCAGTCAATTTTGAAAATACTGAGTAGAAGTTGAGATTCTTAGATTGCCCAAATCATGTCTTATCTTTCTTTTACAACAGTACTTGCCCTGCAGATATCCATTTTCTGTTAAACTGTTAACTTAAATCGGTTAACTCATTGGAGTTGCGGAGGTGATTCTTTCTGTTACGTTCTTGCAACTTTGAGGAAACTGGTGAGAAATTGCTTTGGCTGAGGGGGAGCTTTCACTCCAGTCGCATCCTTC
This sequence comes from Podiceps cristatus, assembly GCA_000699545.1. Classification (NCBI taxonomy): domain Eukaryota; kingdom Metazoa; phylum Chordata; class Aves; order Podicipediformes; family Podicipedidae; genus Podiceps; species Podiceps cristatus. The sequence goes on from JMFS01048086.1 coordinate 13,554, forward strand.
TGGCATACTCCTCCCTGCACCTCCCTGGCAGCAGCTCTTGACGTTTGCTCCAATGCCAACCCAGCATTGCTGAAATACAGATCAAACAACGAGGGAAATATTCCATGCCCAAGCCATTTGTCTTCAAAAAAATACTTACAAAGAAAGCAATCCAAACCAGTGAAAGATAAGGGAAATGCTTCCCAAGACCATTTATGCTAGGTCTATAGACTGTTGATTTGCTTTCTCTGGAAGAAAAATACAATCAGTAGCTTTAGCAGGCCCCAGCTATATCCATCACCATTTCTCCAGAGGGTAGTGGTCAACGGCTCGATGT
>KL266743.1:0-13469 GCA_000699545.1 Podiceps cristatus
AGCTACCTGAAAGGAGGCTGTAGCCAGGTGGTGATTGGTCTCTTCTCCCAAGTAGCAGGCAGGAGGACAAGAGGAAATGGCCACAAGTTGCACCAGGGGAGGTTTAGGTTGAGATATTAGGAAACATTTATTACCCAAAAGGGATGTAAGGGTTGTCAGGCCTTGGAACAGGCTGCCCAGGGAGGTGGTGAAGTCACCATCCCTGGAGGTATTTAAAAGACGGATAGATGTGGCGCTGAGGGACACGGTTTAGTGGTAGGGCTTGGCAGTGTTATGGTTGGACTTGATCTTAAAGGGCTTTTCCAACCTAAACGATTCTATGATTCTATGTTCTTCCAAGTGCAAATCTGGACAGACAACTAAGCAAGCAGAGAGATATGTACTTGCAGTCACCTCAGTCTGCTCCCAAGGCCCCCATGGCCCTGTTAATCACCTGGGCTTGCTTACGCTGTGCAATTTGCATAGTAATTATATTTAACAAGAACAGCAAAAAAAGGAAATAGAAAGTGTAATGTTGTTATCAAGGCATAATTATTCCTGAACAATTAGGTGATTACAGTTTGCTGTGGCTGGAACTAATTGTCACCAACCCTCTTCGATGTGACATGCTCCCTCTTGCTCCTGCTGCATCAGCCCCAGGGTGCCTCCAGCCTCCTGCTCCCAGACCTCGTCAGCCACCAAGAGGGTTTAGACACCCAGAAGTGACGCTTTATGGCACCTGGACTTGCACCTAGCTGAGCAGGTCTATGCAAATGAGTATGAAGAGCACGTCCTTCCAGCCTCTTTGCTCTTCCATGGCTCTCTGCCACATGTAGGACAGCTCAGGGCTGCATGGTGTGTTGGACACGCTTGGACAGAGCAGCAGGGGAGCCTGGGGAGGGGATGGCTCCCCCGAGGGCATCCCTGCAGGAGGGATGCAACTAGGCACTGAGGCATCTCAGTCCAGCTCTGGGAGGACAGGAGACACCGCATCTCCCTGGGAACCCCAGCTGCCAAATCTCTAGCTTACCAGCCCAGAGAGGTGCATTAAGCTTCCTGCTGTGCAAAGCCTGGCTGGCTAAAGCATGAGATGCTTGCACGGTTCTCCCTCTCAGGACTTGGCATACATGCTGAGATTTCAGCCACATGCGAGGGTCTGCGAGGTCCTACAGTCCCCTTGCTCCAGCCAGCATGGCTGCCACTCCTGCACATGCATTTCACACACAGCCAGCGCCAGGGAGGGGGTCTGAGGGAGGGCAGGGCTGAGGTGCAGAGAAAAACCTCTGTCCTTCCCTTCTAGTGCAAGGAAAAGACAAGGACTCATCCAGATAAAAGCCAACCCCCTCCTCCTCTGTAGTCCAACACACAGGTTTCCTGCACAGTGGAGAGCTGTGCTCTCAAACTTCCTCATCCAGATCCTGTGAAAGCAGGAAAATGCTGTCCCTGTCCTCCTCTGAGCTCAGGGAGAGGTCAGCAAACCACCTGTTCTAAGGGAAAGGGGTAGCCAAGGCCTGATGCTGAGATCCTTTCCAGGCTGCAGACCTCACCTGGAATACTGCGTCCAGCTCTGGAGCCCTCAGCACAAGAAGGACATGGAGCTGTTGGAGCGGGTCCAGAGGAGGCTACAAGAATGATCCGAGGGCTGGAGCCCCTCTGCGATGAGGACAGGCTGGGAGAGTTGGGCTTGGTCAGCCTGGAGAAGAGAAGGCTGCGGGGAGACCTGATTGCAGCCTGTCAGTGCTTAAAGGGCGCCCATAGGAAAGAGGGGGAGAATCTGTTCAGTAGGGACAGCGGTGACAGGACAAGGGGTGATGGTTTCAAGCTGAAACAGGGTAGGTTTAGATTAGATGTAAGGAAGAAATTCTTTACAATGAGGGTGGTGAAGCACTGGAACGGGTTGCCCAGAGAGGTGGTGGATGCCCCATCCCTGAAAACATTCAAGACCAGGTTGGATGGGGCTCTGAGCAACCTGGTCTAGGTAGTGGTGTCCCTGCTCACTGCAGGGGGGTTGGACTAGATGACCGCTAGCGGTCCCTTCCAACCCAAAACATTCTATGATTCTATTCTATGATTCTCTCTGCCAGATCTCCCTTCTGCCAGAGCCCCAGCTGTGGCCAAACAACAGGGAGAGGAAAACCCCCGAGAGCAGACAGGCCGTTGCTCAATTTCTGTTTCGCTGCTATGCAGCACCACTCCCACCCCAGCCATGGCCTACAGGGATGGCAGCGGGTGAGCTGCCTGTGCTCCTTGGTGAAATGAGTGTGCCAGGTCTCAGTCAAGGAGCTGTTGCAGGATGGATGTCTGCATGCAAACACCAAGTGTCTGCTTGCTCCAGGTCACACATGCCACAAGGGTGGAGAGAAGGGGCTGCACAACTGCATCTGGGTCCTCACAAGCTGAGGAAGAGCTCAGCTCGCTTTCTTAGAGCCTCCCAGGTCCATGTCTGCTTGCTCCCCTGGGGGTTTCTGGACACACACAGATGTCAGACTGTTTTCTTCCAGCTCAGGGTATTAAATTCTGTTGTCATCCTGTGCTAGTTCATTGCTTACAGTCCTAAAACAGATGAGAAAGGCCACTGGGGCCAGGATTTAACTTCTCCTGTGAATACCCAGAGACCTCAGGATCAGGGCGCTGAGTCCAGCTCATCTTCTCAGCTCAAACACTTCTCTCTGAAAACATCAGGTATGGAATTCACTGGAGGCAGTAACCTTTGTAAATCACAGAACACATCAGTGTTCAAGTGTTTGGCGGTGGCTAAACTGGATCATTCAAGAGGCTAGTAACAAAGGAAGATGTGGGATAGGGAGGCAGGAAGGGTTGCGAGGTGCTGCCTGAAAAGCACAGGAGCGAAAGGGCTTTCAGGGAGGAGGTGTGGGAGGAGGTGAGGTCAGGAGAGGCTGTGGTCCATTGAACGGGCTGAAGCTGGCGAAGCCTCAGACTGGGAAAGCCATGCAGGAAACAGGGAGGTAAGATGATGACTTTTCCTTCTCTCTCACCCACCCAAAATGCAGCTTGCAAATACAGCTGAGTGCCAGTCTGCAGCTGATGACAGGCACCCAGAGCAGATCCAAACCGGATGATAGGCTCTGGTGAGAACAGGTCCCGTTGCAGCGCTGAACCCACAGCTGCGTGCAAGCCCGCAGCCGGCTGCATTCTCTGCCTGTGCTGGGACCCTTCAGACCCCAGCTAGGAGACCCTCCACAAGGGAAGTTCCTGCAGGGTCCTGTGCATTAGCAAAGGTCTGGATCCTGTTCATGCAGCTTGAAGGGATCAGGCATGGGAGGGATCACAGCGCTGGAGCCCAGAATCAGCAGATTTTCCAACCCAGTCCCCCTAAGTATGGCTCTCATGTGCATGCAGAAATAATCAGTGCTTGGTAGATATCAGCTCAGCCTCAACCCTACAATGTGTCAACACTACCGTGACTCCAGCCAGCTGCTTCGGTAGAGGGGATGCAGCCTTAAAAAGAGTGGGAGGGCAGGCTGTGTAGGACCAAGCATCCCCTTCCCCAGTGTCCCAGAAATCCTGTAAGATCAAAGCAAGTGTGCCATAATAAATCCTCCCAGCACACTCCCCACCACTTAGCTAGGAGCCATCATGAATCTCAGGGTTTTTCTGTGTATTTAGTTACAGAACCTGAGGAGATTTTTCTTCTGTGAATTCCTCTAGTCTCTCCTTAAACTCATGTAAACTTTTAGGATCCACACCATCGTGCAGTAACTGGTTCCACAAGTCTATCACATCTTGCACCTTAACACCTGGTAGCAATCACCTGTTGTGTCCTCTGCTTCTCACATTGTTTCCTGCCACCTTCCCATGCCTTCTACTGCATACTCTTCAGTCACCTCTTTTCTGGATCATAAGCAAGCAAAGTTACTCAGGCATTTGTCAGGAGGGGACTGTTCCACACCTTTGAACATTCTTCATGAGTCAGCAATATCCTCTTGAGATGAAGGATCAGCTCTGCATGCGCTGCTGAAAAGGTGAATAACAATAGGTTTCACAGTGACTGCTCTTGACCTTGTAACTGAGCTCAGCTTAAGCTCAGGAGACCAGGAGTGACAAGCAGGGAAAGCAGCTGGAGACAGTTTCTAGTCAAAAACAAGACTTGCACGGTGGAGCTCCTTGGAGACAGAAAGGCTTATGGGGGAACTATCTGGGCATTGCAATACCTCTAATATAGCCTCTCCCTCTCTCCTTTCCCGGAGAACAGGAGACCCTGTGTCACCCTGTCTCATAGGGATGCTGGGTTAACCCATCTGCTGCAACCCTGTCCTCTCACAGTGGTTTGGTTTGGACTGGGGAGATCCAGGAATGGTTCAGACATGAATGCAACACCCAGAAGCCACCCCTCCATCAGTGCCCTTCTAACCCCACTGCCAAAGCAGAGCTGCTTTGTTAATCATCTCCGTGGATTAGCACTGGTTTACAAGCTCCACAAGGAAGCATTTGGAATCATAAATTGCATTTGCACCACTTAGCCCAGGAGCATCATTGGAGCTTGGTAGACAGATGTAAAAGGAAACCTTTAGAGAGAACAAGGGGGATAACAAAGAGATTATCAGAACCAAGCCTGAAGATTAATAGACCAAATCAAAATTAATTAATAGACTAAATTCAATTAATAGACTAAATCCTCTTTGAAAATGTGGTCACCTCCATCACTGATCATCTTCACACACTCCCATGAAGACAGATGGTTCGGCTTCTTCAACAACCTGAGTTAAGAAAGGCCAGGCTGGAGCAGTGAGGGGGAAAGGTCGGGGGCTTACGGGTCAGAGTTACCCCTGAAAGGGGGAAGGCAGACCTGGGAGCCCAGGGTGGGCCTGACAGCAGGTATGGGGAATCCTGAAGCAATATAAAAGCTGATATCTTCTCTCTTCAATGAAAGCTATGATGCTAGAAAGGCGGTGAGTATTAAGAGCAGTTGTCGTCCTGCTGTTTGACTTGTATCTGGATTAGATTTGTGTTAAGGATGGAATACGAGTCTGGCTAAGTATTACTTTCCACAAATATTTGGCTTTTAAAAAGAGCCCAAATGTGGAGTTTATCATATTCAGACCCAAATAAATTGCACTGGATGTGAAGACCAATAAAAAGTAACAGGAGAGCCAAACAAAGGGGCACCAGGATTAGGCACTGACGGCCACGGAGGGGGAAGCACAAGGTGCAAGTGGGGCATGGGAAAGGTGAGAGGGACAGAGCTGGGAGCAGCCCTGCCTTCATCCTGGGGGTGCCACCGGCTCACTTCAGGGCACGACTTTCTCCAGGGCAGTCCTACCATGCTACTCAGCAAGCCCTGGGAAGGCTCTGGCTCCCCCTGGACCATGCATGGACCTTGTATTTTGGATATGGAGCAGGAAAGAAACACTTTCCTGGGAAAAAAACCCAAACCAAACCAAATAAAACACAATTTTGTCTCACCAGCAATAAGGGAAGTTCATAATCTCCAGCTCAGGTGCAGGCAGCTGCGCTGGAGACTTCTGAATTTAGACATGCAAATCCCATCCTCTTACCATCAGAGGAAAAATGATCCAAACTGGCCCTGTGAGTGAAAACACTGATGGAGGAAGGCTTTAAGAAGGCATTTTGTCATAAGAGAATTGGAAAAGGGAGCAACAGCCAAACCCCCTGAAAGAGGGAACTTTCACCCCTTAAATGATTGTTTAGCTACTGTAAATGAGATTGTGATTCTGAGAGTCTGCAGACATTTCCAGCTGCCTGTTGAAGAGAAGGCTACCCTCTTTTCAGTGGCTGAAGGGTCCTTTTAGGATGAAAGTATCTCAAAACTGCTCTTAAAATGGGCAAGAGAAATAATTTTTCCCAAGTAACAGGCCCCACCATGTCATGCAGTGTGCTATAACAAAATGTCCCCAGGCAGCATGACGTGAAGGCATGGATGCAGCTTGCTGCACTCTGTTCATGATGCAGCCCATGAGCATCAAGGTTTCCATGTCCACATCCCTCTTCTTGAGCTACCTGTTACAGCACACCCTCGAGGCAGCCAGACCAAGGGCAGGTGACATTATTTACAGGGTGAGGTTTTTAGATGGAGAGTTTACTGGCCAAAAAATGCAGTTTTCATACAACTGAAACTATTCACGAATTCGTGCCAAGGGTGGCAAATAGTTTAATCGAGGTTGAGGGGAAAGCAAAAAAAAAAAAAAAAAAGCCAACCAAAATGAAAGTCACATTTGCAAGGCTCGAGTTTCCATTTCACAATGACACTTTGAAATCCATTTGCCTAAACGTACTCATCGCCATTCTCAAACAACAAATAGAAGAAAAAAGCCCACAACGAAGAAATAGAAAATAGTACTTCTTTTAATGTAAAATAAATTAATGAGTAATTAATCATAAAAAGCAGGCCTATCTTCCTCTGGCTGTGCTCAGAGAAAGACAGTCGCTCGCTATCTCTGATTTACTCATGACTTGCCAGCAGCACATAAGAAAGGAGGCTGGAGATGAACATGGTTTGAACTCCCCATCCTTGTTTGTGTCACCAGCACTGCAAATTGTCTTTGCTTTCATAAAATGGCCTCTGAAAAACAGGGGGTGCGTGGGGGCCAGTGATGAGCTGTGACCTCCGGGCTAGCGACAGGCTGTGCGCGGTGGAGAGCAGAGCACCCGAGGCGAGGAGGTGATGCTCAGGTGAGCAGAGGAAGGAGGTGGATTTGCCCCGCTAGAAGACCCTGGCATGAGTTGCTCTACCCAAACTGCACATGTGCTTTCAACCAAATGTTTTCCCACTGGGAACCACTGCTCATCGAGATGTCGCTGGCCCAGCCGGCTCACACTGGCCCTAGGAGGCTGCATTTTCAGTGCACACCACCAAAGTCATCCCCAGAGTCCAGCCCGCCTCGGCTCCTTGCCCTTCCCCCAGGACGGGTTTCTGCTGTGATGCAGGTCAGTCCCACGCCTGGTTTTCCTGCAGGAATTCACTATGGGTCCTGGCCAGCTCCCTGGTGTGGACCCCTGTTCCCCTCCGCCATCAGACCAGCCTGCCTCCCCCAGCAGCTATTGCTGGGAGGAAATTCAGAGTTTGCTCCTCAGGAGAATCCAGTGTTTCAAAACAGTCCTCGTTCCAAAAGGGAACAAAACAAAAGCAGAGTTTTCCCTGTGAACTGGAATTTAATCATTTTGAGTCACTCAACTCGGCACAGTTGGATAAAATCAAAATGTTTTGTCCTGATTTTAATTACCCATTACTATTAAATTATTTTATATACATTACAGTTTATTATGCACAAGCATTTTGATGTTTTGACCACTTCCTCCCTTTTTCTTTCTGTGAGAATGAAGTTTCCTCATAATCCACGCATTTCCACAAGCTGTTTTGCTTTCAACAGTTTGGCATTTCCAGCAGAAAGAAGAAAAAAAAAAGTCTGAAAACCAGCTGCACTTGCAAATGCTTCAGGAGGAGATTCATTCATTCAAAACGCAATTTCCACTGGATCTCTTTTCTTGGGTTTAGCTGTTATGAGGTTGAAAATCCAGCCTTGCTTTGAAGTAATACCATGGGGCTCCACATTAATGGCTTCCCCATAACTTCAAATCAATTATAAAACTCTGTAAAGGAATCGCGCTGCTCTTCTGAGCCTCCCGTTCTGGAGGCTTGCCCACTGGTCAAAAACAGAAGTGCTTTTCCTTCCCAGGTAAAGCTGCAAATGCCGGGAGCCAGGGCATCTTTCTTGATTTCCAGCTCATGAGTTTCAGAGGTGGCGGGATGGGTTTGGATGGTGCAGCTCTTGCACGGCAGCGCAGCTTTTGCTCTGAGCCCTCACCCAGCTGATGCAACACACTCCGACACACACCCCCCGGTGCAGCGTCCTCTGCCCAGGCTGATTTAAAGGAGGTGACGTTGCAGGCTCCAAAAAAATAACCATACCTCAGGATATACCACTGCAGTTATCTGCCTTACAGCAGCATTCACTTCCTCAAGGGAAGGTGCTGTTGTTGCTTTCCTCCCTCCACATGGCACTGATGGCAGAGGTTGAGAGCTCTTGCAACTCCGCAAGATGTTTCTCAACTCGATACTGTTTTTAGGAGCAGAGGGGATAAAATACACCCTTTTTTGACAATCAAGAAAAAGAGATTGTTTCCCTGGGAAAATTTTGTTTTGTTTAAAAATTTCCATTGGAGGAGAGCTAAATGTAAAAACGTGTTATTTTTTTAACAGAACAAATGGATATTTTTACCAAAGAATGTTCTTTGAAACTCTGTCCCCTGTCTCCTTCTTCTTCATCTAGAGGGGAAGGAAAAAAAAAAAAAAAAGAAAAAAGAAAAAAAATTCATGCATGATTCGGAAAAAGGGGGAAACATCCACGAAAAAAATCCAGGCATGTTTTAACCAGCTGAGCTGTAAAAATGTCCTTTTAGTCAATAAAGTCAACAGGTCTGTTGAGGGAGTGGGAGAAGGTGGCTGGGTGTCCAGGCGCTTTCCAGGCTGCGCGGGAGGTCGGTTGGGATGTGCTGTAGCAGCCCTCGTCTCTGCGCCAGCAATACTTGATGTATTGTTATGGCCATGTTTGCTGTATTACTAATTTAGCACCTCATTCCCTTTGAGCACTCTACAAATTACTCTCGTTGTTTATGCATCAGTGTCACTCTTCACGTGTTAAAAGAACTTTATGACTGGTAATTAATCTGCACAAATCCTCTCTGAAGCTGATAGGTACCCCCAGAGTCCTGCCCAGGGAAACTGAGGCACGGGATGGGTACTGTGGGATGCTAAAACAGTAGTGCTAGAACCCGCTTCCACCACGGGCATCCCAAACTGGTGGCCCAAGCTCCTTTACTGCCAGATTTTGAGGGTGGTATGGTGCACCCGAGAGGCTGCTGGACTTTTGGGTGGTGGGACAGGGCTGAGGAAGGCAGGGACCATGCGGGCATGAAGCTCCAGTTTCCGCAGTGACCACAGGAAAGGCTTGAGCTTCCAGATGGGGGGAATCGGCAGCGGGAGCTGGCAAAACCTTCAGAAACAAAGATCCTCTTTCTATGCAAATGTCCCTTAGAAATAAAACTCAGGGGGAAGAGAGAAAAAGGTGGGAGGTGACGTCAGTGGCTTCGTCTCGGGTTTTTTTTTTTTTTTTTCTCCCCCGAGTTTCCCGGGAGGCGTGAGCGGGTGGCTTAGGCAGATGTTTGCTGATCAGATATGCTGATGATCGTGCCCAGGGGGAGCGAAACTTGAAGTGATACAGTTTAACCCAAATGAAATAATAACACTTTCCAATTTCTTTCCCGGCTTTAGTTTCTAAAACAGCTAAAGGAATGTAGGAGATAATGATTAGAAACATCAAGAAGGTGAGCAACGGCTTTGGAGGCTTGTTATGAAGAAAGCAGGGTTAGGCGGAGAATTTTTCAACCCATTAAAAATTAATTGCCAGGAAACCCTCTGGTGGGGTTAATGAATAATGAGCCTTTGAGATCCTCCAAATAAGGGTAGCGTTACTCAGACATCCAGGGATCGGTGGGTGCAAGGAGGAAGCAGCTCTTTTGCTTTCTGCCAAAAAGCTTCTGAAAAGGGGGTGAGATGAAAAGGGACCTGCTTACACCATTGCTCCCACCACCTTCCCCAGCAGGAAAGGCCCCATGAAGATGATGACCAGAGAGTGATGGGGGGGGACAGGGTATTCAGGAGCGGATCCGGGGGGCTTTGCATCCCGAGACACTCACCTGTGGCTCTGGGTGACACGGGGAAAGATGCTGCAGGACCCTCAGGAAGGGGACACTCTGTGGTTTGAGTCACACCCCAGGCAGTGAGCTGCAGTGATTTTTCTGGCTGCTTTTTCAAGGAGAGAAAGTATGATGTGAGCCCTGCTACCTCTCTCTCCCCAATATAGACCCTGGATATGGAGGAGCCCCCAAGCCTCTGTGATAGCAGGGGGAGAGATGAGGCACCACAGCACGGAGGTCTCAGAGGATCCCAACCCAATGAGTGGCCATGTAAAGCTGAGGTCCCTGCTCACAGGACAGGTCTGAGCCTCATGCTGATGGTGCTTGTGAGCGGATTTCCCTCCCCAAGGATGACCAGAAAGGCGGGGGATTTTCAGATCCACTAAAGCATCCAAAATGTTAGGATGCACCAGGAAGAGCCTCCAGACACCCAGATGCAAGGAGGAGGGGTGCACATTCCTGTGCATGCTTACCTCTGCATTTGTATGTGAGTGTGTGTGTGCACAGAGGGCAGTGGGGGCATGCAGGGGTACCCACAAATCCATTGCCAGGGATGCCCATGCCAGATGAGGGTCTCAGTTCTGCCCAGAAAGACCATCAGGGTGGGCAGCAGGCAGCAACAGGGGCAGGTGGGGTGGTGGGAGGTTATGGGGCCAGCAGGAAAGGGTGACACTTCAGTTAGTGGCAGGGGAAATGTGAGATGGAGCTGGTCTGGAAATAACGCAGCTCCTGCCAAATTTACAGCCCTCCTGGGGAGGGCTGTGAGAGCAGGAAAGGGAAAGCGAGTGGCAGGCCAAGGGGATATTGCCAGGGCCTGGCTTTTTGGAGACATGTGCTCCCGTGTTACAAGTGTCAGGAGGGCACCACATGAGCCTCTTTAATGAGCCCGAGGGGCAGGGGCCGGGGGGCCGCTTCACTTCTCCGGGAAGCGCTGGAGGGAAATGCAGAGCCAGGGCTGCCAAGACGAAGGTGCACAGCAAGGGGCTCAGCACAGGGAGCGATGCACCACAGCAGGAGACATGGCAGGAGGGCAGGTGGATCCCCCTTGCTTCTCCCTCCCAGACACCCGGCACAGGCAGGAACAGTCATCCAGTCCTGCATTTCCCAAAATGCTGGAGCTAAATAGCCCTTGCTTGGAGCTGAGGCTGCAGGAGGCAGGTGTAGAGCTTACAGGCTTGGTGAAGGAGAAAGACAAACCATTGCATGCACCAGCACCCAGGCCTCACTGTCTCCAGCTGTTGCACTCTGTGAGGAGGTGGAGGGCTGTACCCTGGGACTTGACGTCTCCCTCAACTAGTTTCATGACTTGGCTGGAAGATAGAGCAGGAGGAAAAGCAGGACCAAGAAAGGAGCAGTGAACTTGTCATTCAGCCACAATTACCTGCTATAATAGCAGAGGGGAGGCGGGAAAGCCATCTACCAGGGAAACTGCTTTGGGTAAAAATGATCTGTTTCTTGCTCCTAGCTTGCAGCCGCAAGAGTCTCCATTCTAACCCCTTCCCAGGCTCCATCTTCAAGGAGACACAGCAGCTCCCATGGCTTGGACCATTGCAGAAGCTACCAGGAGGTGACAATTCAGAGCATGTCTCCATGAGAAGGCTGTTATCCCTCTCTTGACTTATACTTCATGCCTGTCTGGTTTCTGCTTCTTGCTTGCAGACTGCTCCCAGGTTGTGGGCAGAGTCGGTGCTTCAAGTCCCCAAAGCTGCAGCTGCGCCCGCTGAGCTGCGGCCACACGGGAGTTGCAGGACCCCTGTGCCAGGGTAGGAGACCACCCCACAGGCACCGTCCTCCTGCCCCTGGCCACCAGCCCTACAAAGAGACAGCAAGTTGGGAAACTACACCGCTCTCCACCCTCTCGGAGTGGCATGCAAGTGAGCTCCATCTGCTCCCAACCACGCTGTGCGACGCTCCCTTCTGCTGCAAGGAAACTCATTAAGCAGCAGCAGCAGCAGCGAGGGGCTAACGATGTGCAGGCGAACGCTTCCACCTCTGTCCGCCAGAAGGCTGCGGGCCTGGGAAGTCAGGACGGTGGCACACTGCCTTCCCTGATGAGGGTGTTGCGAGGATTAATTAGGAACTGCTTGCAGTGTGCTTCGGAGCTGGAGAGCGCTAAGTGTTATTAATCAGTGTCACGATTTACATAGAAGAATTGCAGAAAATATGAGGGGGTGGTGAGTGGAAGGAATAAATCACCTCGTGGCTTTAATGGGGATGGGGAGCAGAGGAGGTGGGTTTAGATCATCTGGACCCCACAACACTACTGCTGACATTGACTGGGGAAGGGGGGATCCATGATTTTTGCACCACCAGGATAAGTGGGCACGCATCAACCCACCCTGCAGAGGCATCTGAAGGACCCACTGGACATGGTGTGCTGGTTGTCCCATGCCCAGAGGTGATGGTCTCCATTCCCTGTGGGCTTCCTCTGCTCTGGGGAGAGATCACAAAGCTGCTCAGCATCCTCTCTCCATCACAATGTGGGGCTGCTCCAAGGCAGCACCCCCCCCACAGCCCCATCCACCCACAGAATGCCCTCTACAGCAGCAGGGCTGACCATCCAGACCAGAGATTTTTGGTTTCTTCAGAGCCCTCAAAAACAGTGAGTGAAAAAGGGCCTGCAAAACATCACGTCCCCTTCTCTGGACAGAAATCCCTTACTTGGAAAGTCTACTCTGTCCCACCAAACTGGAGCTGGAGGAAAAGGAGACCTCTGCTCCCATCTATGGGGAACTGGGAGAAGTACGGCTGGGAGGGAGACCCGGCTCTGCCCCCACAGCTGTTCAGGGTCACCAGGAGTGTGTCCCACATCCCACATCCCAGCAGGAGAGTGCCAGCTGTGCAGAGCTGAAGGACAGCTCCTGTCTTGCCCAACACCACAGTATGACATCCACACCAAGCCACTGGGATGGGATTGAGACGGGAAACTGACTGGACTGACTGGGCAGGAGTTTTGGAGAGTTGAGGGGTGCAAACAGAACCAGTGAGAGCATTTCAGGAGCAGAACAGAAGGGCTGAGGAGAAGTAGACACCACTGGGCCCCCACATCTGGCCACAGCTGAGCAGATGTTTTCCTCTAGAGCAGCCTAGAGAGCTACAAAGGATCTTGGCGACCTTGTAAAACCATGCGCCAGGTCATAGCCACATGTACGAGCCCTGCAAACACGCAGAGGTCTACCAAACATGCCTGTACACAAGCACACACCCCTACACCAGACGCTTTACAGACCCCTATGCGGGGGAGCAAAGTCAAAACTTCACAGAAAGAAAACCTATCCTGCTTTTCTGCCTCGGGCATGTCTGGAAGTGGATTGCAAACTCCTCAGAGGCGGATGGCAAGTCACAATTATTGAACATGCTACTAAAATCGGTGAGTTTCCTGAAAACAGTTGCTGTGAGGCTGGTCCCTAGCAGCCCATGACAGCAGGACGGCTGCTCGGGGTGGTTTGCAGAGTCCTGCTCCCCGCCTGGCGTTTGGAAACAGCCAATTCATGTCTGCACTAATTTGTGTGCACAAGATTGCGACTGGCTCTCCCCGAATGTCTGTGCAGGTAAAACCCAGGGCTGGATATTTGCAGAAAGCAAACACAGGAGAGGGCACAGCCCAGACCAAGCAAATTCATTCTTCTAGACAAGCAAATATTCAGGGGACTTTTTTTTTTTCTTTTTTTTTGCCTGTGTTTGCTCATTTCTGTTTCAATGATATAGAGCACATGGGAGGTCAGATTAGCTCCCCAGAAGACTTCCTTCTAGCTTAGGAAACCCAGATTTTCCCTCTCCTCTCCTCTCCTCTCCTCTCCTCTCCTCTCCTCTCC
>JMFS01048106.1:0-13450 GCA_000699545.1 Podiceps cristatus
GGTGGTGGTGGTGGGGGGGTGTTCATTTGTTTTACACCATGCACAGAGGTGTTATAGTTTAAACTGTGCTTTGAACATCTCTTAAAGTAACTTAATTTACTGATGGTGTTATGCTACTGCAGGCTTTAGGACACAATTAGGCTTGACTTTGTGCTCCATAGGTGGGCCAAACTCCTACCAAAATTTGCTTCAGTTCAGTTTCCCAGACAGAACTGTCTAGGAACAAAGTGTGAGATTTATTTATTCAGCCTTCTTAAGGAAAAAAAAAACAAAACAAAACAAAACAAAACACAACTGTTTTCCATACTTGTATTAAGTGAACAAATACTGCAAAGAGAAAAAATCTAAATCAGGAGAAAACAGTGTTAGCAAAGAACAAATTTAATAATATCTAGGATCATAGCTTTTAAAATAGGGATTATAAAATGATTATTAACCATCTGATAACTGCAGTTCTGAAAATTAGGAGTAAAAACAAGAAAATACAACTTGTTCAAAAGCTGGGCTTAACATGCTAGTTTGAGAGAATGTAAAATGTGTTTGCATAAGATAATGGAAGATTGGACTCAAGTGCCATACTTAAGTGCTTAAAAGCAGGTTTGAGAAAAACCATGAGGGAACTCTGATCTATCTATATTGGATTAGTAGATAGCCAATGAATAGCAAAGCTTGCACCATGTCTTAGTAAATAAATAGATAAATAAGTATAGCTTTATGGCTAAATCCCATTCTGCTTTAAGTACTGTATCCTCAAAGTTCAGCTGACTAGAATTTATGAAAAGTTCATCTTAGCAAGGTTTGCATTTTTAAAAAATGCAAGACTATAGGAACAAAACCAAATTAGTGCATTGAGAATCAACTGCAAATCTGCAGTAAATTCAGAGACAGTTCTGTAAGAGGGCACATCTTGAGCATGTTATCAGGTCTCACATTACAGATTTCCCTAAAAACTAGAACATAATTAGGTGAAGGATATAAACAATCCTAAACAATCTCTCCCACCACAATATAAACTTGCTAACAAATTGAAAAAGAAAACCGTAATCACAATCTGTTCAGAGAATAAAATAAAAAGTTTGTAGTAACCAACTGGCTAATTCTTTACACTAGATTTAACATTCTCCATAACAGCAGGGTCTCCTCTTGTGTGTTGCATACCCTTCTCTTAGAAATAAAACCTGAGAGCTTTCCTGGGAAATCAATGAAAATAAAAATTGTTGTCTTAATGCATGAGCATGTCTTTTGACACTCTGCTATGAAGTGCCATTCTCATCTCTTCTGAAGAGCTTTGCAGTACTGCCTGCCTCAGCTAGACCTCGTGCCTCCCCTAATCACATATACTCTCCTCTGGCAAAGTGCAAAGGAAAGCTACGAAGGGGAAGATGACAGAGCTTCTCTGTGGAGCAATTTAAAATGCCACGAAGCCTGACCTCCGTTTGGCAAATATGAAGCAAAGTGGTTCATTCTAGGTATCTTTCTCTATTTGACGAGTAGATGGGAAACAGCAACCAATACCTAATTGCAGTAGGTTACTGAGATCTAGTTCCTTGTAACCCTTTTTCTTCCCTCTGATGCTTGGGCTTTCTCACTCCTCCCTTCCATTTTGTATCAGATGAAGAGTATCATGGCCTTCAACTACTTTGCGTCTGGCCCACTAAAACAATGGAAAGGGCAGTTACATCACTGCAAAATCTGGTTCTGAATGACAGAACACCACAAACGATTTCTGCAGTCACGTCTTAAGAAGATAATCTTTATAAAGAGAAGGGAGTCACATAAACTAGAACAGAAATAACAATACCTTCCAGTTGCCGTTCCATGAGGCACAATACCTTTATGGTGGTTGTTTCCCAATGGCTATCAGGAATTCTGGCCCAAAGTATTCCAACAGGAACTAAATCAAATGAAAAATGGTCAGTCATTGTGCTGATCAAAAGCCTTCCGGGCAAGACTCGGACTGACTGCATTCTCATCAAATCCAATGCAAGGTACAGAAGAAAGTTCTCTAAATTCCTAAATAATTAGGAGCAATTTAAACAAGTAGATAACTTGGAATTCAATCCAGCTTTCAATCAGCTGTGACTGGCATCACTTGAGCAAGTACAGCCTTGTAGACCACACGCTGTCTATTCTTGCTTATCTTCCCCTCCCCGCCCCCTTGGTGAGGCTGTGAAATGGATCTCCAGACAGACTGCACTGTAATTTTTAGCTCATAAGAAATTTACAGTTTCATATCTTTCCTAATGGGATTACCTGAATCATTTACATTTCAGGAAATAACTTGAGTATCAATCACTGACTCACAAGTAAGAGCACATAGAAAGGATCAAGATGAATCTAAAAGTTGTTTTATTATTAGGAGTTCATTTTTAAAGATCTTGACATTTATTGGCTTGAAATCAGAGGCAGTATAAGAGACTGGTTTGCTGTGTAAAGTTTCATTTTTATTACATGAGACCTAGAAACTGTCTTCTGTTACAAATCATGTTCCTGGGCATTTCCTTAGCACTAGCTAACTTGAAAAAAACTTCCATATAGGTGTGTGCATGTGCTCCCTCATGTGCATTGTATGCCCACGACTTGAATTGTACTAGCATTTTGAGTTCAAGTGACTTACTTTGTACTTGTAAGCTGATAAAGAAGAAAATCCATTAATCTACATCCCCTTTACAAGTAGCACCACAGCAGCTGCAGCCTGTCAGAGGCTACCTCTAGAGGAAGAGAGTAGTCAGCTTTCATTAGCCACTCGGTTCTTGCTCTTCCTATTACACCAACAATATTTTGCATTATTGTTATTTTTAAATATTAATGATCCTCTGATCAGAAAGAGAATTCCCGAGAATGAGTCCCAAGACTCATACATAGCCACAGTGTGCCATTTCTAAATGCTACTAAATTAAAACAGAGTTAGTATATCAAATCTTAGGAAGAAAACTGAGTCAGATCTACCAGTGTCTGAATATTTAGATAACCAGCAAAAAAGCCAAAACTTGCCCATTTCCTTTTCTGAGATCATAAGTCTGTTAGCTCTGTGCCCCATGTCTGTAAGCAAGAATATTTTGTTATTTCTCATGTGAAACCGTTCACAAGAGAACTAGTTGTTAACAGAGAGGCTTTTCAGATTTGTACCCTATTGTAAGTATAGTTATAAAACTGTACCTGTTGTCAACAGTTGCTACTGTTACCAAAACTCCAACAGTCAGAGCTGCTTTCTACTGGTAAGGAAGTCTTCACCAGTCGCAGAACAATGCTATAGGGCAAGATCATGCAATCACATTCAGTACATTTATTTGAAGCCCAAATATATCACTTGACTAAATGCATATAGATAAATGGATTATGACAGCACTTTCAACCCAGATTTTGCAAGTAATTGAAGAGGAGAAGCAGATAAATTAGGCAGAGATAAGCATATACCCATAGTTAGAGGTACAATTTTTCAGCAGTTACTTTTGAAGAAGGTAAATATGACATACTCAGAAGAAAAAAAAAAAAAAAAAAGACAGTTTTTTGCATGTGCCATGTTTGAAGGGAGTTGGGTAGGAAGATTTATTCCATTTACACTTATTTCTTATTTTCTGTTCTATCATTCAGGACTTCCCTTTTTCAACACAAAAATAGTACACAATTCAGCTAAAAGTGCTAAAGCTCTATTACAACAATATTTTTATACAGCTTTCCAATATTTCTTCATGACAGCCCACGGTTATGTATCAGACAAAAGGAAATGTATTTATTTGGTACTTTCTTAACCTTAATCTTCATTTACTACGTTACCCCATACTTTTCTTTTTTGGAGTAAAGACAGACCTAGAGCTACTAAACAAAGTGATTTGGTTAAAACTAATAGTGGCTGTATTTCTGCTAACCAACTACAAATTGAAAGTGCAGACTAGCATCAAATGGAAAAAATATTATTTAGTTTGGAAAAAACCCATGGCAAATAAAGGAGAGTGACAAATATTAAACAGGGAAGTGAACTTTAAATTTAATTTCCTGATGAAATAGTTTTAACATAAGACTAAACTTAAATGTTTTATGATCATAATTTGCATAATTTCAGAAATTCTTCCAAGAGAATCCCTCACACACATTACATAGAATCAATCATTTGTGTATATGCACTGTGTTTACCTATTTCCAAAAGCCTTCCCTGTCTGCGCAGTGATATACAACCCCACGTTCCCCCCATCAAACAGAATATTGTTCTGTTGAAAGAACTGTGGAAGGTGCGATTGAGGATATTTCTGCATTTTGAAGTCAAGGCAACTTAGACCTAACAGTTTTATTTAAAAGAAGCCAAAGTGGATGAAGGAGCTAAGCAGGTGGAGAATATGAGGAAGCAAATTGAAAACAGAGTAAAAGAAGAGATAAAAGTAAAAAAGAAGAGAGGAAAATACAATGGAAAAACATCAGAAAGTAGCGAACAGTGGAAAGGGAAAACATGTTTCTGATGTAGTAAATGTAATAATCCAAAACATGGATACCAAAGAGAAGCATCAACAGAGCTGTACGCGGCAAGAAGGGAGACTTGATCCAATTTTGTAGAAGGAAACTCTTTGGTCTGTCCCTCTCACTACCACAGAACAGGCTTAAGTTCAGCACGGCCAGATGTTAAGAGTCAGAAAACCAGTACCCCAGTTTGTGATACTCAAAGACATACTCATTGTATGAAACGTGATAACTAAAGCAGCCAATAAGAGATTTATAGTAGCATTCACCTTTACAAGGGCAGAATATATTTACAACCATTGTAATAGCAGCTTTACAAAACTCGTCCCTACGGTTTCTACTTTCAGGTTAGATTATGAAGTCTAATTCTCAGTTGTCCTACAAGTATAACAGAATTCAGCTTTGTCACCATCAGGATAAAACTCCCCATGAACCAAATAACTTACTGAGATCTATCATTCAGTATTATTGCAGATCTTCACATTTATTGAGATTTTATTACCTGAAAGAACCAGAAAAAGTAGGAAGGCATAATGATAACAACACTTGGGATGTCTGAATTTCAAGCCTTGGAATCACGGAGTGTAAGACAAGAAATTAATTTCAAGCTTTGCTCCCTCTAAGATCAGTTTACAACATTCACTTTATAGATGCACTCTGTATCATAAGATGTAGGTGTACATCGACAACTGATAATTTTGTGAAGCTAATGGGGTAGGCATATTAATTTTCTGATGCTTTTTAATGGGACGGATATAAATGGGGAAGATAATAATTTACATAACTGCTGGCAACATTTACCATCTCAAACTAACTGATCAAAATCTCTCAAATATTTTGCTCTCTTTTCTCTACTTTATCTATATTTAGTATGTTCTTGCAAGGAGGGCTTTATGATAAAAAAATGTGATCAAAAAAATCTATCCCTAAAAAGTCTGTAAACACTGATTGTGAGTTCATTGGCTGACTTTCACCTTGATACCTTGATTTGTTTTTTTCCCCCCTTTCTGTATTGGGATTTTTGTTTTGGTTTGGTTTTTTTTTGCCCAGAGGTATTCCTGAACTGCAACCACCATAGCTGTGCCTTCTCTTCTGATAAACATGCACAGACAGTTTTGAGTCCTGTGAACTTTTTTTATTATTAAGTTTGTCAATTGTCAGCATTTGTATTTCATTCCAATGATGAATGGAGGCATTAGATTTCAGCATTAAAATGTAGTTAGGATTGTAATGAGCATCATTAGGAAGCATAATGGGAATCAGCACTGGATCTCATTTTAGTATTTTTTTTTTTATTTGCTTTATCTATCTTTTCTTGCTAACAGGCAGGTGAAAGCTCTACAGTGCTTATTTATGTGTCTTCAACAGCCGTATCTTCTTATCCAAGACTCCTGATTCTTTTAAATCATGTCTTGATTTTTGAAGTCAGAGTTAGACTGTCCTTGTAAAAGCATCATCACAATCCATTCTCACACATGTACTTTGATTCCAAATTCTGCCTTGTAGCTCACCTGTAAGTCCTTACTGAATATAATAGGAACCATCCTTGCACATAAATCTGAATAGATTCAATTACGTTTTACAGAAATGAATAGCTGAGCTGGCCCTATAGCAAACAATTGCAGGAAGAAAGATACTCCATATTCCAGCTGAGTGACTGGCACATATTTTTGTTTTCAGAAGTTTCCAAAATATTTGCCATACTCCATCTCAGGTTACTCTACAATACAATACTAACTCTAACCAACTGACTCCTCAGGGAATACTGACAGTTTGTGAATGCAAGATTCAGTTCTTTATAGATTAAATTTAGATTAAAAACCTGTAGTCTGCAGTTTGATTTGAAATTGTCTTAATTTCTTAGAAATTAAAATGCCTGAGCAAGACATTTTACAAAGAAAAACTGTTTCAGCAATAAGATTATGCTCATAAAGTGCTTGTTTTTTCAACTTTTGTGCAAATCAGACTAAATCAGTTAAACGCATTCTTGGATACTTTTTGTCATGGCTTAACCTCAGCCACAACTAATCACCACACAGCTGTTCACTCACTCCCCCTGCCCCAGTTGGGGTGTGGGAAGAATTGGAAGGGTAAAATACAGAAAAACAAACTTGTGGGTTGTGATAAAAACAGTTTAACAATTACAAACTAATAATAATTCTTAAAAATTACAAGAAAGAGGAAAAAATATCAAAGAGGGGAAAATAAAACCCGTGAAAGACAAGTGATGCAAATGAAAACAATTGCTCACCACCAACTTACTGATGGCCAGCCAGTCCCCGAGCAGCTGCCTCCTTGCCAACCTCCCCCCAGCTTTTTATTGCTGAGCATGACATCTTATGGTATAGAATATCCCCCTTGGGTCAGCTGTCCCGGCTGTGCCCCCTCCCAGCTCCTTGTGCCCCCCCATCCTCCTCACGGGTGGGGTGGGGTAAGGAGCAGAAAAGGCCTTGGCTCTGTGCAAGCCCTGATCAGAAGGAAAAGGCCTTGGCTCTGTGCAAGCCCTGCTCGGCAGGAACGAAAACATCCCTGGGTTATCAACGCTGTTCCCAGCACAAATCCCAAACACAGCCCCATAGTAGATACTGTGAAGAAAATTAACTCTAGCCCTGTATCCCAGTCAAACCCAGTATACTTCATCATTGAAAATAAAGAAAATAACACTGAGGACAGGAAAAGCAAACAAGATCAATAATGAGTAAATCAAAAGTACTTCACAGTTTCTAACACACTAAATGGGGTGTGTTACGGAGATGAAGATCACTCTTCACATAATCCCAACTATCTAGGAAATAGAAACCTGTAAAAAGCAAGGCTGGGATGCAAAGAATCCTAGCAGGACCTTCAGACTGAATTTGGACAATCTATGACAGGGTTATTTTGTATTTAGAATGTAAATGGAAAAGAAATCTGTGTCTGCCTATACACTGAATAAAAGATACATGTGAGAAATATGACCAGATCACTCTACATATACTTTATCTGTACAGAAGCATCACCATGAAGGGTGGGAATTAATGTGATTTTAAAAGCTTGACAAAACATCAAAAATGGAAACCGGAAATTTGTAATTACACCATAGGCCTTCCACAATCATAAATGTATTTCTGCAACTTCATCCTGACATGATCTGTGGTGAGAAAATACTTAGCGGAAAAGCAAAGGGAAAATAAAAACAGTCAAAACTGGTAAATCTGTTCCTAGAAACTGTTGGATAAACACAAATCTTGGGTTTTTCTGTTATTTGTTTGTTGTGTCATGTGTGTGTGGGTGTGTCATTCCCCCCCCCATTACTTGTCTCTCTACTGGTATACTTCCTTCTACATATGATATCTTAACCTTCTGTCATCATCTCTCTTTTGCTTTACTAAGGCTCCTTTACATTCTAAAAAGATGTTCATACAAATACAGGCACAATTCTATCATGAAAAAATTGTGACATGAACAGAGTAAATGAACTTGAAGATTGATTAGAAGTACACTCGCTCCTGGCCACCTTACTCTGAGCCATCAAGATCACCTACTGATTGACTGGCCCTGTGACTCCTGAATGACACTACTCATATCTCAAAACCATTCTCCTTTAGGGAATAACAGCTTTCTGGGTTAAACTATAATTGTACAATGGGAGGGTTTTGTCCCAGGCAAAATTGTTTTGTCTGGGACAAAACAATCTTATTGTTTTGTTTGGAATTCTGCCCCTTTGGAAATCTAGGCTTGGATCCCCATTTTCAGGCTTGCTGATGATTTCTTGTATACAAACCATAGTGAAATGAAGATACACCATCTTCACATTTGCCATAGACAAAATACTACAGTTAGGACACAGCATGCAAAACCAGGTCTGTTAAACTCTGTTCTCTTCTGTATCTTACAGGGTTGGTGAAACTGTTCATACTCAGTAACTGCAAAATCTAAATCATCATGAGATACACAATCTTTCTATAAGTAAACTAAGCAGCAATTGAGAAATACAATGAAGCATTTCTAAAATTAATAATCTGAAGATAAAAGAGCGATGAATTCGTCTTTAGCAAATGATCCATCATGGTAACACTGTTGAAGCAACTTTCCTTACTTTTGTGAATTACACTCCATTTATTTCCATTTGTGGTTCCATAACAAAGACAGATTACTAAAGATATTGGACCTCCTTCCATATGCATAGCTTCAATTTTACCCTTTCATGCACATTAAATGCCCCGTCGGGAGTCTGGGAAAGGAATGGATAGGAAAAAAAGAAATGTTAATTAAGTCTGCTGTGTGACATGAGGTCATGGCCTTGATCTTCTCCATACCATCTGTCAGATCCTAGCTAATGCTGTAGGGAATCTCACGAAAAGTGAATCAGCTAGAGAGTTCTCCTCTCTTGCATACTGTGTTCCATCTATGTGGTGCAAACTGCTTTATAAAGGAGATTTATATTATTTTCCTTTTCAAGTTTCCTGGCCTGCTAGTCATCCATGACATTTCAAAAGATATAATGGCTTCTCATTTTATAATCTGGCTTTACATTATGTATCACAAAAGAAGAATCTTGTTTACTTTTATGTTTCTATTTATCTACATTTAAACAGTAAAACATTTTTATTTTAAAGGCAAAGCAATTGTTTCTTAAGGCTATTTTAAACAATGAGACTTATGTTCTGCACATGCACATTTTAATAGGGAAGTACAATTTTTAGCTCAAAATATTTTACAAATGGAAGAACAGTTAAAACTTAGAAAAATAATTATAGGTGTCTTAACTCCCTCAATTCCTGCACCATCCATATTCACTGTCAAATAGGTTGTGGTACCAATTAGATGTAGAAGTTTGAGAAGGGAAGTGGGGGTCAGGAAAGGGTCATTTTACTTCTACACTTGCATGTCCTCACTCATTCTTCTAACTGGCTGTCCATTTTTAACATGAAAATAAAAAGCATGGTTCAAAAACCATAATTTTAAATTATTTCAGATTCAACAATTTTAGACGACCTTGGGTGTTATTAATGACAGTGATCTCGCATTGAATGGGATTCTAACCAAAAGGATTAGATGGACATTCTCCGTCCTTAAAAAGAAAAACGTGTTGCTAAACTAGCACATTTAGAAACAGCAGTAGAAGAGTTTTAAGCATCGTAAAGTCTCTCTCCCAGTTTAAAATTGAGCCTGCTAATCTTCAGACTACAATTGGTATTTGCCTGTCACTGACGGACTTTGGTCTTTATTTTATCAGAGTTTACCAGCTATGCATAATTCTATTTTCCAGGAGACCAACCAGCATTAGTCCACTGCACCCATCCAACTGTCGTTCATTTCTCAGCAGAACAGCAGGCAACAGTTCTCATTACAACAGTATCATTTCCTGCCTCCCTTCCTGGTGATCATTCAGATTTCTCTGAACACACACTTTGTCATTATCATCTTTAGATGATACCAGTCAGAGAAGAAAACACTCCTCTGCACTTATTTTCATGTGCATACATCTCACACATACTTATGGGTATATTTGACAAACGTATGCTGTTTTTCACGATGCGATCAGAAAGAGCACGCATGTGACTGTTGTGTTTGTATGGGAAATAAACCAGACATATATGTTTAAGGAAGAATTTTCCTGCTAAATTAAATATCAGAAAAGACATTACTTCAGGAGGAAAAAACCCACAAACTTGATCTCATTCAGGAGGAAAAAACCCACAAACTTGATCTCACTGTGGGACTTACCCTTTAGTTCTTAATATGAAAGAAATCCCTACTGAGCAGCCCCACTGACTTAAAACAAGGAGAATACTCCCAGGATTTACAGTTGTTGGATCAAGCCATCACATGCATTGCTTTTGCAGTTGTTTTTTCTCCATAAGGAGGTTTTATTTTCTCTTCCTTCAGAGCAGCTTAACCCCACAGCGAAGTCAAAATCTTTTTACTTATGTGATGCCACAGCAAAAATCTGCTGCTATGGAAATGAATTTGATACCACAGATTTAGCAGTGCAACTTCACTGTAGGGATCAAGTGGGAAAGGGAGACTGGCTGAGAACAAGCAAGCTTTTAATCTCTCCCATAATTATCAAATGTGGCAAGAAATTATGGAGAACAAGTGAAGGGTGAATATTTTAATTATTTTAAGTCTGCCATCTTTCAGGAGTTTCTCCTGCATCCTCAAGTCCATCATTACTGTTCTGTTTAGTTAGTAAACACACATAGGCACAAAGCATATGCTCTACACAAAAGCCCAGGTCTTATGCATTCTTACAGGTGACAAATATGAAAGTTAGATGGTCACAAAGAACTTCAAGTTGCCCATTTTTTGTCTTATTTACATTCTGTGGAAGTTCTCTTTGGTGGAACTGGGAGAAAGGCCAGAAACCTCATCTAAATAAAATATTTAGGGAACAATCTTTTATCACAAGAAGATTATGGCTTAGCTGCAAGTAAAAGTTGTTAGGTGTTACTATTTAGATTATGTAAGAGTGCAATTCCTTTCTACTTAAACTACATCCAATGACTAAACACAAAAGCTCATACCTTTGTTTAAGGAGTTTAATGTTTTAGCTAACATTTTTGATCTAGACAGTCATTTTCAAAGTGTAGGTAAATGACAAATTAGTCTATTAATTAAAAGAAAAAAAAAAAAAACATTTTATTTCTCACCTGTAAGAAATCCTAACAGCTATAGATAGTACCCTACAAATACAGATAAAATTATACTAAGTTTTCAATAGAGATACAGGAAAAGGACAACATATACAAGTAAAAATCTAGACAGCGGCAGGTGCATGATACAGCATTATGCTGTCTGTATTATTAATAAAATCAGCAGGATAAGAGAATGCATAGATTAATTGGTAGTTTGTTAGATTAATGACAGTTGTAAAACGGTTGGTCTGGGGAAGGGTCAGCTAATTTTTCTGGGCATGAGGACACCGAATAGTTATGCCACCCCTGATCTGACACTCATGTTCACCGAAAGCAGCTCAGTTCAGATAGTAGCACCGTACAGATCATTTATCCTTCTAACAAACAGTATGTCTTCCCTTTGGTTTCCTTTTTTATTTCTTCTGTCTCATTTTAGATGTTAAGCTCTTTGTAGCCTGAATAACCTTTACTAAGTATTTGTCCACTTATGTACCCTAGTAGAGATTAATTCTGATTACATCCTTTAGGTATTCTCAGCAGGCAAGCAATAACTAAATTACCCACAATAATTAAAAAGAGACAACACTGAATAATTTCAGTCCACAAACAAAAAAAAAAAAAAAAAAAATGAGGTGCATAAAAGCATGTTAAAACAGCCTGAAACAAGCATCTAACCCCCAAGAGAAGAAAAAAAAGTGATTGATTTTGCTGATAGCTGATTAGTGTTTAAAAAATGAAACCTCTTGGTGCCACTATAAGGACAATTCCCTTTTGCTTACCAGCATAAGCCATTCTACTCTAGTAACAACTATGAGTCATCTGGCTAAAGTTACTTTAAGGAAAAGGCCAATGGACCCTGATGGACAAGAAGCTGTTTCCAGCAAGTGGATGCTGCTTCTTCCATTGACTGTCTCCAAGACACTTCCTATTTCCAGTTGTTTGATCCAGGTCAAGACTCAAACTTTAGATGAGAAAACAGGTAATTTTGTTCTGCATTATAGACCTATGTTCATTAACCACACAAAGGTCCAAAACACAAATTCTACAGCTGAACTAAGCATACAAGATCACTTATTTTCTATTTTTTTTAATCTTTCAATATAAGTTTCCAGCAGTCAATGAAAACTACAGACTTAGGATGGCTGTGATAGGTCCTGCATCCATTGCAGAAGCCACCATCACATCAGACTGCAGATGGTCATCCTGTAGAGAGAAGAACATGATTTCTTACCCTGCAGGTGTGAATGGAATTCACATTAGGTTTCTGCATTTATCTTAATTCTTTCGTTATTGCTTCCTCCTTTACTTAATCATTTGATAATTAGAGATGAAGTTATATTATTCAACACAAACATGTTGTTAACACAATGGCAGTAAGAACTAAATTTCAGCCCGAATTTGCAATAACTATGTTGTTATAACTATGTTAGTTCAAGCTACACTGTAGTTACATACATGCAAGTCTAACATTGCATCATCTCCAAACTCAAAACCGTAAAAATGCAGGCATTTACACTGGACATTAACTGAAGACATATGAGAAATAGATAATGACAAATCAAAAAATAACAGCCATATGCATAGAAATACAAAACTCTGTTAGAGAGAAAAGACAGACAGAAAGAAATCTCCTATATGCTGTTTGGAAGAAAAAGGAGGAACTGGAAGTTCCCAGTTAATTATAAAATGTTCACTACCTGCTTTGCAGGAGCACAGTAAACACAATTAGCTCTGAGCATGATACGTGAGATAAAAAAGCAGAACTGACAATAGCATAAAATGGAGCCTTTGCTTGCCTTCCTTCAGTGACGGCACCAAGCACCCTAATGTCAGCTCTACACAGAGCTATCGTGTCAGCCGCATTCTCTGATGACCACTATTTCCCCAACCAAGAGACATTCCAATTTCTTCCTGTACTAAACTTTAGCCTCCCAAAGCTACAGCTGCCAAATTACAGGCTCCCTTCCACATTATGAATCTGTTCCCTTAGGAAAGATGGTATTTTCTTATTTCACTTTTGACCTTTTCCTGTTACTGGTAAGAGAGGATGATAATTGACCCTACTGTAGAAGAGGGGTTGGTAGGAAATGGATGTGTTATGGAATACATAAAAATTACTTCTCTATAATCCCCATACTACTGTTAAAGAAAAAAAACCTATTTTCATCCCAACCCACTAAAGACAACAAATAATGTTCTTTTTCCTTTAACTAAAATGTGTAGCTCTTATTTACTCTGTTACTCTATACTGGGGCTTATAACACAATAATAAAAGTCCACATCTAAATTATCCATTCTTTTGAAATATTTTTCTCCACATCTGAATTAGAGCTCAGTAATTTTTCTTTTTTGGGGGGTGGGGGGTGGTTGGTGGAAGG